>CANSZD010000713.1:0-302500 GCA_947648045.1 Beta corolliflora | reverse complement strand
GTTCTCCAACTCTTCTTCGATTTCCTTCTTCTCTAAGGACTCCTAATTATTATCCCTAATGTATAAATAGCCTAAGATGTTATTGTGGCCTCCATTGTCATTACTCTAAGATAAGAGAGAGAATGCTTTATTGAAATCTTGGGAGCTTGTAATCACCATTGAATATTCATCTTTGAATCCTAGTGCATAGGTCATGATTTTTCTTCCGTTTCTCGGGTTTCCACTTTAAAATTCCTTTGAGTCTATTTTTTGCTTTCTTCAATTTCGTTGTTTAATTATTGTTTGATTTGATTCTAGATTGATAGGCATATGTTAGAATTTACAATTGGTATCAGAGCTAGGTTTGAGTATTGTCTAGATCTATAGCAATTAACAATGGAGGATGCAAAGATTAAGATCGAGAAATTTGATAGAAAAGATTTCGCCTTTTTTTGAAGATGCAAGTGGAGGACTACTTGTACCAAACGAATCTTTATCAATCGCTCGATGAGGAGAGGCATGCAGGCATGGAAGAGGAAAAGTGGAAGGTTCTCGATCGTCAGGCACTTGGAGTTGTTCGTTTGACATTGGCACGGACTGTTGCCTTGAATGTGAAGGATATCAAAACTGCGGCATTTCTAATCAAACCACTATTAGACATGTGTGAGAAGCCTATGACTATGAATAAGGTATTTCTGATGCGCCATCTTTTTAAGTTAGAGATGGTTGATGGTAGTTTTGATGCTGAACATATTAATGAATTTAATTCAATAATTAGCCAATTGACATGTGTGGGAATCTCATTTGATGATGATGTTAAAGCCCTAATTTCGCTATCGTCTTTGCCTATTGCTTGGGAAACTGTTGTAACTGCTATTAGTAATTCTTCTTGAAAAGAAAAGCTAAAACTTGATGATGTTCGTGACTTCATTTTGGGCAAGAGTATCCGTCGAAAGGAGAGTCGGGAATTATCTGGGGCTTATAGTGCTGAAAGTAGTAGAGGAAGAAGGAAAACAAAGGGAAATAGGGGTTCATCTAAAAATAGATCGAAGTCAAGGGGCGGAATGAGTCTAAAGGCAGAGCTAGTATTGTTTGGAATTATGGGGGGAAAGGTCATCCAAAGAGGGAGTGTCCACAGCCCAAGAAAAAGGGTGGCAAGCCTGACCACAAAGAAAAGCAAGACAGTGATTCTGACTCATCAATTTTTTATGCAACTGATGAGATTGGGGAGCTTTGGTGCTGAGCATTGATAGTCTCATAGAATCGTGGATACTTGATTTGGGTGCATCTTTTCATTCTTCACCATGTAAGGAGTTGTTCAAGTTGGGTAAGGTTTATCTAGCTAATGATAAAGCCTTGGAAATTGAGGGGAAGGGAGCTGTAATGATTAAGACTACGATGGGGGGCACTTGGAAACTAATTGATGTTAGGTACATTCCAGGCCTAGTAAAGAATCTGATTTCTGTGGGTCAGCTAAATTGAAAAGGTTACAGAACTATGTTGGATGAGGGAAAAAGGGATGAAGATTTAATTTTAGCTTCGAGTGGCAAGTTGTTAGGATTGAAATCAGTTGACATGGAATTTTGTGAGAGTTGTGTCTATGGCAAGAAGAAAAAGGTTACTTTCACAAAAGCCAAGAAATAATTGAGAACTGAGAAGCTAGAGTTGGTGCACACTGATTTATGGGGTCCTTCCCCAGTTAAATCCCTTGGAGGCTCACGATATTTTGTTAATTTCATCGATGACTACAGCAGGAAAGTGTGGTTCTATTTCATGAAGAGAAAATCTGAGCTTCATGAAACTTTCAAGAAGTGGAAAGCTGAAGTCGAGAATCAGACTGATAAGAAGATGAAGTGCATTAAGTTTGATAATGGAGGTGAGTATGAGTTGGCATGGTACATAAACTCTGTGAAAAGAACGACATCATTTTGAAGAGAATATTCTAGGGAAGGCTCGATAAAATGGGGTTGCGGAGAGTTTGAACATGACACTACTGGAGAGAGCCAGAAGTATAAGGTGTCATGCAGGGCTACCTAAGATATTATGGGCAGATTCAGTAAGTACAACTGCTTTCTTGATGAACAGAGGGCCTTCAGTTCCTTTGGAATTCAAGATACCTGCTGAAATATGGAGAGGGAAGGAGGTAAATCTTTCTTACTTCAAACTTTTTGGTTGTGTTGCTTATATTCAAACTGAGAATCGTGACAAGTTAGACCCAAAAGTTGTTAAGTGTTTCATTATTGGGTATGGTTATGAGAAGTATGAACCCAAAGGTAGAAAGATTTTGAGGCACTATGATGTGACTTTTGATGAGACTAAGTTGTACAAGGATGTGTATGGTGTTAAGTCTGATGTTACTGAACTAGTAGGAGTTGAGAAGGAGGAGTTAGTGGAGTTGGAAGGCAATTCTGATGAAGATGTTCATATTCCAGAACTAGTTGAACATGATGATGAGGTTCACACTCCTAGAGGATCAGATTTGGGAGAGTCGGATGTCCTAGAGATTAGTGATTCATATGGTGCTATTGTTCCTAGCACACCAGTTACAGAATCCCGTTCTAGTACAGGAGAATAGTTTCACAGGTTAACCTGAAGAAGTCTGCACGGGTGATCAAAGCACCTATTTGGTATTCACCTTCTATGTATTATTTGTTACTAACTGATGCAGGTGAACCTGAATCCTATAAAGAAGCTATGAATTCGACTGATTCATCTGAGTGGGAGTTAACTATGAAACATGAGATGCAGTCTCTGGAAAAGAATAAGACATAGGTGTGGTTTGAGTTACCTGCTAGAAAGAGAGCACTTAGCAACAAATGGGTCTTCAGTTTTGAAGAAGGATCCTGATGGGAGTATTAGGTACAAGGCGAGATTAATGGTGAAGGGGTTTCTACAACAGGAGGGTATTGACTACAACGAGATCTTTGCTCCAGTTTTAAAACTTACTACTATTCGTATTTTGTTGGCTATTATTGCTTCTGAGAATATGTTCCTGGAACAGATGGATGTAAAGACCGCGTTTCTACATGATGATCTGGAGGAGGAGATCTACATGAAGGAATAGGATGGGTTTAAATTTCTCGGGAAGGAGAACTTGGCGGGCAAGTTGAAAAGAAGCCTTTATGGTTTGAAGCAAGCTCCAAGACAGTGGTACATCAAGTTTGACAACTTCATGAGTAGCAGTGGGTTCGTTAGAGCTGATAGCAATCATTGTTACTATTTTCAGAGGTATAAAAATGATTATGTTTACTTCTATGTGTTGATGATATGCTGATTGCTGGTACAAGCATGGAGGTTGTTAATGGTGTAAAGGAGAAATTGTCCAAGAAATTTGAGATGAAGGATTTAGGTGCAACTACATAGATATTAGCCATGAAGATTTTTAGATATAGTTCAATGGGTATGTTGAAGTTATCTCAGGAAGCGTATATTCTCAAGGTGCTTAAAAGTTTAATGTGCAAGATGCTAAACCTAGGAATTCTCCACTTCCGAGCCATCTCAAATTGACAAGGGAGGATTCACCTACAACAGATGAAGAAAAGGAGCAGATGGCCACTGTTCCTTATGCTTCTTCAGTTGGTAGTTTGATTTATGTTATGGTTTGCACTAGGCCTGACATTGGGGTACGTCTCTACTGTTGGTTATACAGCAGTTTGTTGGATGTCCAAGTTACAGAAGTGTATCTCTTTTTCTACTACAGATTCCGAGTATGTGGCTATGTCGGAGGCGGGAAATGAGATGGAATGACTTATTGGTTTCTTTGATGAGATGGGGCTACGTCAAGAACGAGTTGTGCTTTACAGTGATAGTCAAAGTGTGGTGCATTTGGCTAAGAATCCTACGTACCATTATAGGACCAAAGACATTTGGCGTCGCTTTCACTACATTCGTAGTTTGGTGGAAGAGAAGGTCTTGGGTTCTAAGAATTCAGTGGATATGCTTACCAAGAGTGTGAGTACTGACAAACTACGGTTGTGCAGAACCTTGGTTGGCCTCCGGTAATTGTCGAAGGAGGTGGTGCATTAGGAAATGAAAAGATGATGTAATGGTGATGGTGTTTATATTTTATGCGGTGTCTTCACTTTTACCGATCTCCAAGTGGAAGATTGTTGGGTAGTTGAATAGAGATGGTGTTCAGAAGATCGATGAAGGAATGAGGCGTTGAATGTATGTGTTGTGAGCATCATAGCATGGGGTAGCTTGTTGCCACTGTCGAGGTGTGATTTGTGAGGCTATGTCACGGTTTGGGTGTGATGTGTGCTGGTCGTAGGCTTATCATAGTTGTTGGCAAGGTCTAGGTCACAACTTAGGTGTGGTGTGAAGAGCTACATCACAGCCATGCTATGATGTAAACTGCCGAGGTGGAAATCACGCCCTAGAGCGTGTGTTTTCCAACTTTTCTTCGGTTTCCTTCTTCGCTTAGGACTCCTAATTATTATCCCTAATGTGTAAATACCCTAAGATGTTATTGTAGCCTCCATTATCATTACTCTAAGATTAGAGAGAGAAAGCTTTAGAGAAATCTTGACTGCTTGTTATCAACATTGAATATTAATCTTTGATTCCTAGTGCATAGTTCATGGTTTTTCTCCCGGTTCTCGGGTTTCCACATCAGAATTCCTTTGTGTCTATTTATTGCTTTCTTCAATTTCGTTGTTCTATTATTGTTTGATATTGATTCTAGATTGATAGGCATATGTTAGAATTTACATTTTACTATACGCACTACTGTAGGCGTGTTTTTATTTCGCTTACACGGTGAGAGCGTATTTGACTACCCCATTGTTAAGTTTTATTGAAAATGTTTTCGAAGTCGCCAACAAGTCTTTAAAGGAAGACTCATAAACCTAATTGGATACTGGAAAACCGCAGGGACAAATTAGGGACTTATCCAATGTAGATTTCCCTGTCCTGACTCCATAGATGGTCAAAATGAAACAAAGATTGAGTTCGGGGGTGAGGGTACGAACGCGGTCATAATGAACCACATTCGCCCATTGATGGACTCTACTAAATATCGATTCATGTCAAGTTTTATGCAATAAAATAACCATATAATATTTTCAATATCCTAAAAATATTTTAGTCTAGGTTGGTTCAGGAAACACATAAAAAGACTATTTTTAGTGACAAGTTATTAGGCGATCAAATTACAAGGCACCTAGCAGGTTGTTCAAATTATCTGATTAATATTAGAACAGTTCATTAGGTCTTTGATTAACAAAAATAACATGTGGGTGATAAAAATATTAAATCATGCATAGAACAATCATATACTTCCTCCGTTCCAAAATAAGTGAACACTTGTCTCAAAAAGCTCTCACATAAATGAGAGAAGTGTTTCACTAATTTTGGAACGGAGGAAGTAATATGTATAGAACAATCAGGCAAGCATATAATAATGTATTAAAATAAATAAAAAGAAAGATGGATTAGAAAATATAGTAGAACGATTTTATACCAAAGATCTACATTATGAAATAAATGGTTAGTAGCTTCAATATAAAAATAGGAATTTATTCAAGGACCATCAGGCATATACCGTGGCTTGGATATGCGAGATTGACAACCTTCGGGACGAGCAATTGTGAAGCCTGAAAGTATGAATGTCTGAAAGATTTCAATGTATGTATGAAAATTGTGTTTGTGTGTCTGAAAGTATGAGTTTTTGTAAGGAGGTTTTGTAAGGAGGTTCGTAAATATATTAGTAGAGTTCGAAGTGTTTAAGTGTGAAAAACCGTATTTTAAATCGGAAAATCGAAGCCTATTTATAGGGAAAATGAATCTGCACTTCACGCGCCATCTGCACCAGGCGCAGGAAGACGTGTCACGCGCAAATCCACGTGTCAGGTGCAGATTGGCGCACCTGACGCGGCATGCCCAGTAGAAAGCGTATACGTGGTACGCGCTTTGAAAAATTAATTGGGCTTTTCAAAGGATTGTGCTCAAAATGCAATTAATTATCATGAATATTTAATTGGGTTTTAAAACAGGACTTTAACACTTTTTCGACATAGTTTTGGGTTACTTTTTCGGACTGCTCTACCCTTGAGTCGGACCAATTAAGACCACATTATGTTTCACCATCGGATCCTTAAATAGGGAGACACGATTATGTATCTACAACTACGCACAACTATCGTGCGTACATACACTAGATATAGTACATTTGGTCATATTTTAAGGGAAAGTGGGAGCATTTCGCCAGTTTTCTTTCATAAAAAATTCGAATCAGTAGGCCTTTAATTTCAAATTCCAAATTGAAGATAAATTATTTTCTAAAGATTAATTACACTTTCCTTTATGACTAACAAAAATTTATTTTTCTGTTAACACAGTTGGTATATTACGTATTTAATCCTTGTCTGATGGCTGCCTACCTGGCGAAAACCATTTCACTTGATGCTATGATTGAAATGTAAGTGCTGCAACTTCATCCAGTTATACATAAAATAGAGTAGCCATAAAAAAAAGAGTAGATATTATGTTAACTCCCTTGTTCACCAAAATTTAAAAAAGGGTTTTGCTATTTATAGCCCTAAGGGCTATGCATAAAAATTAACAAATGAGTATAATAAATGTGAGATACAAATTGAAAATTGAAATATACATTTATTATATGAATAGATTCTATTGAAAAGTCAAAATCTTTTCATATAATAAATGTGTATTTCACTTTTCAATGGAATCTTTTCATATGATAAATGTGTATTTCACTTTTCAATAGAATCTTTTCATATAATATATGTATATTTCACTTTTCAATGCATTTGTCAATTTTTATGTATAGTTAGGGCTGTGAACCCCTTTAAAAAAAGTATTATTTTGTAGTCTCACAACTATTTTAGAAAATGTTTTAGTTGTCAATAGTTACCATGTTGTGTTTTTTTCCATTTTTCCTTTTTCTCCCGCATTCTCTGACTCAATTCCTTCCTATAAGTGCAGTTCTCTCACCCTCTTGATTATACAACTATCCCATTGCTGTCTCTTGTCACTCATTTTTGTTCGTTGTCAATTCTTAGATAGGACAAAAATGTGAGTGAGAGAATGAGGTAAAAAGGGTAAAAATGAAATGCACGAAGTCACATGCACAACACGAGAGAGTCAATGCCGGAGAGAAAATCCAACCCAACAAGTATTAGCGATTGACAACTAAAAAGGTCTTATAAGGTAGTATTATTTAGAATAAATCTCTTTATTTGTAAGGTAATTTTTGACCAAAAAAACGACTTAAAAAAGCAAGTTATCACAAAAGTATTTAAAGTTAAATATAGGAAATTTGGGAAATATTATCTGTTAGTTTTTACTTTTTTGAAAAGAAATACCTAATAAGATTTTTTTTTTAATAAACAACTATATATTATCAAGTTTTTCTTCAAGTGGCACTACCAAATGACGTAAACCATTAATAAATTACGTCAATGGGCTCACATACTTCCTTTCCCACACAATTTCATAAATTATGCTTTCATATCATCCATCTTTGATGTGATTTTTTGATGCATGAATCACAGTTATAAACTCTTAGGGTTGTAGTTTAGCTTTTCTTGAACAAACTTGGGTGGATTTAATGGTGGAAGTCGAATACTGTGGTGAATAAACAAAGGTGGGCGAAACAAGGAAGGATATGGAGAACTCTAAGTAATCCAAGTTAAAGATCAACTAGGTTTTTGTGGATTCACTCCTACAACAATTTGGATTCACTCCGTAAATAATAATTCACAATAGAATTAATCAAACTGAAATTCATCGTACGCTTATTGATTATGGACTAGACATGTACTTATATAGGATGAGCAAGCAATCCTTGCCCTAAAGGAAAGCAAGACAATAGGAAAGTTTCCTCCTAGAATTGGAAAGTTTCCTCCTAGAATCTAGCACAACTAAAGGAAAGTTTCCCCTTATAACTAGCCTAGAATCTACCACAATTTGAGGAAACATTTGATTTAAGCAAGCTTTGCAAAACTTTCCATAAATCTTACAAAAACCACACGCCTAACTAGACTACTCATCTTTCCTTATTACAACTCATGACAACTCATCTACTTGGAGCTTAAGTAAATGACTTACAAGTTGATTTCTCAGACCTTTGAGTAATTAAACTAATTTAATCAGCTAACTTAACTAACAATAACAATAAAATACATATCTTTTTTACATGTAAAACCTTCACTTTAATATATAGTAAAGTAAAACCATGCAACATCCAAAGAAAGCAAATAAAGATAGTTCCATGCACGTATCAATCTCCCTAATTCATAGCATTGTATCGAATATACCAAGAGTGTTCAAATTATACAGTTAGCAACAAGTAATTGCATATCATTTCAAAAATTACAAAATTTGGGGTTAGCGATGATATTTTTCAAGCATTTTGGAAAACAGGGTTTATCAATTTAGTGAGGAAATTTGGAATTTGGGTCGTTAGAAGATTGCAAATTAAGGTTTCCAAAATTTGGAATTAGCGACAATTCTTCTTTTGACTCCACCGATGGAATTCATTTGTGGTTTTCGCCATATGGTAGTGCCACTAAAAAAACTTGATGATAATATGTAAAAAAAAAAAAGAAGCTACTTCCTCTGTTCAGTTTTATTTGCAACATGTTGACTTTCATATTGGCCAGTGCATAACTTTTACTCTTCATATGTCTTATCATAGATATGTAAAAATTAGAAAAATTAGATATTGTGAAAATATACTTTGAGGCGAATCTAAAAAGATCCCACATGACTATAGTTTGCCTTACATATAAATCACCAAAGGTGGTCAAATGCAAGTCAATAGTGCAAAATCTCAAATGTTGCAAGTATAAGTGAGAGTAAGAAGTATTAGGCAGTTTTTTTTTTAAAAAAAAAGTGAAAACCGATAGGTCATGTTCCCACAAAGTTTCCTTAAACAGACTCCAAAATACATAGTTTATACTAAATGCTTATTTTTCGAGTATCATATCTAATAAATTATGTATTTTGATCTATCATCACATAGATTCATGTTTGTATTGATTGTAATGAGTGAATTGTGATGCATAAATCCTACTATCATTCATGATTATAATGACTATGGGAAATTCCCAATGGTGGGCTCCTATTTTTGAGAATTTCCAATAGTAGATTCAACTTTTTTTCTCCATTGTTAGGCTTTAGTTTTCGTAATTTTCCCAATAGTAGACTAATTATTGGGAATCATACTTGTTTTGGATGTCATATGATGTCTGATGTTAGTTTTTAAGAAGTGATAGTGTGATAAAAAATACAAGCTCACGAAGGAATATTTACTAGTGTGAAATTAGAATTGGTTGAATACATTGTACATACTAATGTTCAATTTAAACTCAAATTTGATTGCATATTTGTGTAGCCGAGTATTGTTGTTCGATTTTTACTTCTCCAGATTTGTGTTTTGCACGAATTCTGTGCAATTGTGAACATCTGATGCTGGTTAAAGTTTTGTTTATAATTTGTAGTTGAATTTATTTGAAAATCTAGCTTTGGGAGGTATTATATGGGAGATTTATCTTAAAATAATAATTGTGGGAACATGTATTAGGAAAGACATACTTTATGATGCTGTTCTTTTGAGACATGAGGGAGGAGGAGGCTGCTAACTTTGTTAAGTCTATCCCTCTTTACCAGTAAGCAAGTTAGTTTCAGCTTAAAGATCTTCCATCCCACATATACATCGGACACGATAAAATGTTCCTACATTGACAGCAAAGTAGAAGATGAAAGTCCACTTTTTTCTTACTCCTTGCCATTTAGGCCCTGTTCGTTTAAACTTATTTTGGTTGAACTGAACTGAACTTATTTTATTTTTGCTGAACTGAACTTATTTTTGCCGAATTGAACTTATTTTTGCTAAATAATAATAATAATAATAATAGTAATAATAATAATTATAATAATAATAATAATAATAATAATATTAAATAATAATTAATAAATACTAAATAATAAATAATAAATAATAAATAATAAATAATAAATAATAAATAATAAATAATAAATAATAAATAATAAATAATAAATAATAAACAATAAATAATAAATAATAAATAATAAATAATAAATAATAAATAATAAATAATAAATAATAAATAATAAATAATAAATAATAAATAATAAATAATAAATAATAAATAATAAATAATAAATAATAAATAATAAATAAAAAATAATAAATAATAAATAATAAATAAAAAATAATAAATAATAAATAATAAATAATAAATAATAAATAAAAAATAATAAATAATAAATAAAAAATAAAAAATAAAAAATAATAAATAGTAAATAATAATAATAATAAATAAAAAATAATAATAATAAATAATAAATAATAATAATAAATAATAATAGTAAAAACTAAATAATAATAATAATTAATAATAAAAAATAAAAAATAATAATAATAAATAAATAATAATAATAATAATAATAATAAATAAATAATAATAAATAATAATAAATAATAAATAATAATATTAATAATATTAATAATATTAATAATAATAAATAATTATAATAAGAATAATAAATATTAAATTATCAATAGTAAATAATAATAAATAATCAATAATCAATAATAAATAATTATAATTATAATTATAATAAATAAAAAATAAAAAATAAAAAATAAAAAATAATAAAAAATAATCATAATAATAAATAATAAATAATAAATAATAAATAATAAATAATAAATAATAAATAATAAATAATAAATAATAAATAATAAATAATAAATAATAAATAATAAATAATAAATAATAAATAATAAATAATAAATAATAAATAATAAATAATAAATAATAAATAATAAATAATAAATAATAAATAATAAATAATAAATAATAAATAGTAAATAATAATAATAAATAAAAAATAATAATAATAAATAATAAATAATAATAATAAATAATAATAGTAAAAACTAAATAATAATAATAATTAATAATAAAAAATAAAAAATAATAATAATAAAAAATAAATAATAATAAATAATAATAATAAATAATAAATAATAATAAATAATAATAATAATAATAATAATAAATAAATAATAATAAATAATAATAAATAATAAATAATAATATTAATAATAATAAATAATAATAATAAGAATAATAAATATTAAATTATCAATGATAAATAATAATAAAAAATCAATAATCAATAATCAATAATCAATAATCAATAATAAATAATTATAATTATAATTATAATAAATAAAAAATAAAAAATAAAAAATAATTAATAAAAAATAATAAATAATAATAATAAATAATAAATAATAAATAATAAATAATAAATAATGAATAATAAATAATAAATAATAAATAATAAATAATAAATAATAAATAATAAATAATAAATAATAAATAATAAATAATAAATAATAAATAATAAATAATAAATAATAAATAATAAATAATAAATAATAAATAATAAATAATAAATAATAAATAATAAATAATAAATAATTAATAATCAATAATCAATAATCAATAATAAATAATAAATAATAAATAATCAATAATAAATAATCAATAATAAATAATTATAATTATAATTATAATAAATAATAAATAATAAATAATAATAATAAATAATAATAATAATAATAATAATAATAATAATAAATAATAATAAATAATAATTACTAAATAATAAATAATAAATAATTAATAATCAATAATCAATAATAAATAATAAATAATAAATAATCAATAATAAATAATCAATAATAAATAATTATAATTATAATTATAATAAATAATAAATAATAAATAATAATAAATAATAATAATAATAATAATAATAATAATAATAATAATAAATAATAAAAAATAATAATTACTAAATAATAAATAAAAAAATATTAAAATAAAAAAATAAAATAAAATAAAATAAAATAAAATTAAAAAATTGAAAAATTTACAAATTCATCGTTATTATAATCATAATATTAATAATAATAACAATATTAATAGTAATATTGAAAACAAAAATAATAATTACGACATTAATAGTAATACTGAAGCTATTTTTGCTGAACTGAACTTATTTTTGCTGAACTGAACTTATTTTTACTTATTTTTGCTGAACTTTACTTTTTTTTACTTATTTTTGCTGAACTGAACTTATTTTTACTTATTTTTGCTGGAAATAAGTCCAAAAGAACAGGGCCTTAATTCATGCCCCTCTTCATGTTACTCATGTTCATCAATCTCAAGTTCTCATAAAGGATAGAGTAAAAGTAGTGACAATAGTGGTCTCCTTTTCCTGGACGGGTATCTTCATAGTTCATAATCATACTAATCCTTCCTTTTCCACTTTCTTATTCAGATATAAAGAAAAACAAGTCTAATTCCCAATAATTAGTCTACTATTGGGAAAATTAGGAAAATTGAGGCCTATCATTGAGAATTTCCCTATGATTATTATTTATGAGTTATGATTCTCTGTAGGTGGTTCATGCCCGTAAACATTTTAATTGCGTTTGTTATCGGATCAGCATTGGGATGGATACTAATCAAGATCGCTACACCATCACCTCATTTGCAAGGCGTTGTAATTGGTTGTTGTACAGCAGGTTTATTACACGATACACACTACTCCTTTTATTCTTTTAAGCGGGTGTAATACATATTCACTTTGTTTATGTTACATTACGATACTCCCATTCCTTCTTTTTTGTGTGTGTGTGTGAGGTGACTCCTAATCACACCATGTTATAATTAATACTACTTAGAACTGCAGTGCCGTCTTGGATATTTATAGGGCCCTGTTCTAAAATGAAAATTGGGACCTTTCTTTCCCTTTAGTGAGAGAAAAGGACCACAATTTTTCATAGAAAGTAGAGAGAATCAATATTAATTGATGCATTGAGTTTTATTTTTGATAATTATGAAAAAGTACTTATGACAATACTAAAGAGTAAAGTTAAAGATATGGAAATGTTGAATTTTTGGTGGAAGAGGAAGATGATAAGGGATAGCGTGAATTATGGAGTCTGGAGATGAAAAAGATGTAGAGCGTTTGCCATTTACTATTTACAAAGCATCATATTTTTCAAATTGGGCCCTTTCAAATAAAATCAAAAATTTTTGGACTAGGGGCCCTGTGCGGAGGGGTCTTTGCACACCCCCAGCTACGGCCCTGTAGTTAGAATGGAGGATGAAGTATAAGATGCTCTTGTTTTTTTGGTTGAATTACATGTTTTTCCCCGTTATTAACCTCGATAAAGTTGTTCCCAAATACAAATGAACAGGAAACTTAAGGAACTTGCCTCTCATACTCATCCCAGCGATATGCAATGAGCCTAAGAGCCCTTTTGGAGAATATTCCATTTGCATGGTTGATGGAGCAGCTTACGTTTCCATTACAATGGCGGTATGTATATTGTTTCTTCTTCTCTACTTCACCATATGTTCGAGACTGCTATGCCTAAGTTTCTGTTTAATGGTCACGTTTTGTTATTTGTTGCCGAAGTTTCAGTAATAAAAGCATAGCATACATCATCTTGTTAGAGCTTCTTCATTGCGTATATTTAAAAAATCAACTTTTAATAAATTTTACTAACAAATAAGTACATTTAATCCCCCATTAGGACATTTTAGAAGAGAGGATCCCCTTATCCTTCCTTCTAGTGCTCCCAAAGTGTCTAGCTTGTATACTCGGATCGGGTTGACCTGCACCAGGTTCCGACTAGTGATGGAAACGAGTTGGAACTGGACCAGATCCTAGTAGATCCAGATTATTATTATTATTATTATTATTATTATTATTATTATTATTATTATTATTATTATTATTATTATTATTATTATTATTATTATTATTATTATTATTATTATTATTATTATACATGGATATGGATCTAACCTAGATCCGTTGGATAGAAAAAAGTCAAATCAAAATCCAAATCCATTCGATCCGCTGATCCACTGATTTGGATCTCGATCCACATGAATTCTTTTTTTACTTGAAAAAAAAGAACACCTAAAAGATTATTATTTTAACTAGCATTATCAATCACTTAGTTCATTTTACAATAAAAAAAAACATTAACGAGACTATGCTATTCTCTTTATCATAAAAATATATCATCACTTAATTATACTTGTGATAATATATTTCACAATATATAATAGATCCACAGGTCGGATTTGGATCTCAAAAGTGAGATCCAAATCCAAATCCGATCCGCCATACCCTGAATCTGAATCTCGCGCGAATCCACTAGATCTAAAGTTTCAAAGATGCAGATCCTATATATAAAACGGATGTGAAGCGAGTTTGGGTTCCAATGCCATCCCTAGTTCCGGTTTCTTAGGACCTCACATCTTACCTACCTAAAAAAAACTAATAAATAAATACAATATATACTTAGAATTTAGAAAGAAACAAGTATAACTATTACAAAAAAACACGTACATGAGGGATTATATGTTATTTCCATTATAATTTTTCATTTTCTTGTCTTTACTCGGTAATTAATAAGTAATTAGGAGAGGTGGTAGCTTAGTGTAGTACCACCCAAAATTCCATTGTGTTGCCCAGGGTTCGAATCCTCATTCCAGCAATATGTTGAAGCATTCTCTTGTGGTGGCAATGGGCCTTTAGAACTGTTGTCTTCTGGGATGTTTAACCTTATACCCAACATCTGAGCTAGTTTGACCTATAGGCTAGTAGCCTAGCAGAAGTTGGTCTTCGTACCAATTATCTTTCGTAATCAAAGAAAAAAAGTAATTATATCTCGAAGCATGACCATTCACTAAAATAATCTATAACCTCTTAGTTGACAGATTTTCTAGGAAGAATCCTCAGCTAAAAGAGAAGCATGCTCCAAGCGACATAATAATTAATAAGGGAGCTTGAAAATCATGCCACCTAGCTTTCAGAGCAAGCTAGCATCTATGGGACCTTGAAAATCATGACCACTATAGTTTATACTTTATACTGAGATAAAACCAATAAGATTATGCTTGATAATATTTTTAATATCTAAACATTGTTAAAAAAAAAAAAGTTTAAAATTGGTGAAATTTTAACCTTATAAGAAGGAAATGTTGAAAGTGGATTTTCATATACCAAGATATAAGCCAAGTGAATATAATGTTGCATAATTTTAGACATATATTTGTATTGCTTACGCGAAAAGAGCATGTATTTGACTATCTCATTATAAAAGTTTTTGTTTTGAATTTTGTTTTGGAAAAGAAGTCGCCAACAAGTTGTAAATGAAGACCCATAAACCTAATTGGATATTTGGGAAACTATAGGGACATCTTAGGGTTTCACCATCATGACTTTTCATTGGTCAATAAACTAAAAATTGACTTCTTGGGTGAGAATACGAATATGGTCATGAATCAAATTCGCCCATTGTTGGCCTCTACATAATATGATTCATGTTCTAGTTTTATGCAAATAAACAAGCAATATGTTTAAGCATTTTAAAAAAATAGTATATATTAGTTTATTAGACATGCGAAAGACTAAGTTTTGTGATATGTTCGATCTCTAAATAATCAAATTACTAGGAATCTAATCCAATTATCCAAATTATCTAACTTATATGTTGGAACATTTATTTAAGTATTTGATTAGCATAAATAAACATGAAAGCAATTATCACCTAGGGATGTTTATCTAAAAATATATGAATAAAGGAAAAGATATTAGGAGAAGAATTAAGAAGAAGATATGAATTTTTTAATGATCTACATCCTGAAAAACTTATTAGTATCTTCAAAGAATTAAATTGGAACTGAAACATCAAGGACCCTCTGGAATATACTTTTGTCGCATAAGACTTGAATAATGATCTGCAAGAGGAGCAATCATGGAGCTTGGATTGAAATTAATGGAGGTTGAAGGTTGTTTTTCAAAAGTTTAAATTTGGAGTATTAGAGGTGACATTCGTCTATAAATCTGTCATGAAGTCGTGTTGGAAAATCGTTTGAAAATAAGGCCTATTTAAAAGAAAAATAAAGTTTTGTATATCGCGAAAAAGATTAAAAGCAGCGTGCGCTGCACGCACGAGCGTTGGGCTACAAGCACGAGTGTTCCGCTGCACGCACGAGTGTTGCACGCCACTGAAGGAGCTTGCACTCTATGCAAGGCCCATGCGCCTAACGCATGCTCCTGCGCCTGGCGCAAGCTATTTGCATTTCTATATTTTGTTGACTGTTTCATGTTCACACGAGCACATTCACAGATCTGACTGAGTTTTTTTTATCCAATATTAAATATTGTCATTTGAGTTCAGAAATCACTTATCTATAAGATAAAAATTAATTTTCATAATATCCTTTCATTTAGAAATTTTTTATAAAAAATAAAATTAATTATCAAGAATAATGAATTGGGCTTTTTGAAAATGGGATTCAAATTACAATTAATTTTCATGAATAATCAATTGGGCTCTTAAAACTAGGTTTGGATCTTTTAGACAAATAAATTGACTTTCCGTTCTTTAAACGATTTTGGGCTTAGCCCTTCGAACTAGTTCCCTTCGGATTGGACCAATCAGAACAATGGTATGTATGATCATCAGGTACTAAAATGGGGAGACACGATTATGTGTCTACAGAATCCCCTACATTGACCGAGGTTTGTAAAACCTAAATTCAAAGTATATGGTGTCGGGACAGAGAACAATTCTAAATGCTTTGTAATCTAGAATCAGTCTATGTATCGCTAGTTTCTGCAAAACAAACTTATTCTGCAAGACGATAAACACAAGCAATTTAATTAGCTTGCAAAAGAATAAGTTAGCAGATATGTGGAAACAACTCAAATAAATCACACAAAGCAGTGATGATGCAAACTTAGACTCTTTCGAGATTAAGGAGAAGTAATTGGTTTCTAGTGAGAGAAGCTCTTTCCTCTCTCTAGGATTTCAATGGAACATTAACCTCCATTGATTGAGAGATTTTACCTGCATTTTCTTTCGGTGCTTTTGCATCGTTGCCATGGCAAGAAAAAATGATGGAAAATCTCAAGGAAACGAGTCTGGAAAATCGAAGGAAAAAGCTAAGGGTCCGTCTTCTAATTCACAAGCATTGCGTACGAAATCAATGGATGAAATTATGGGCATTGAGGCATTGGATTTGGGACTGGGAATTGGCGAGGTGCTTACACCTAAGACCTCAGTTGTTGCGTTGCAGCAACAATCTGGAATTCGACATACATTCAATGAATGGTTGCAGTCCATTCATTGTAGTGCGAGCAATGGAACAGTACCTTCACCAAGTAATAATTCTATTCCAATCTTACAACAGAATGTTGATCCTGTGAATTTTGAACTTGAAAGTGTGGAGAATGAGCTGAATTTGGGATTGAATGATGAATTGAATGTTAATGATGTTATATAACCTATGTCTATTGAAATGGAGGACATTCAGGAAGAAATTGATTTCTAGAATTCTTCATTGATATGTTATGTGGTTAGTGCAAATCCACGAGTTCAAGTAATGGAAGGATTTTTGAGGAGGATTTGGAGGCAGTATAAGGTGGATAAGGTAGCACTTGTGAAGAAGGGGATGTTCTTAGTTCGATTTCCAGCCACGGATTCGAGAGATAAAGTTCTCACAGGGCATTATTTCTTTGATAAGTAACCCTTGATAATGAAACCATGGATGCCTGATATGGATTTTGAGAAAGAAAATTTGAAAACGGTGCCAATTTGGGTGCAATTTAGATTAAACTTGAAATATTGGGGTGAGAAATCTTTACATAAGATTGTTGCTCAAGTGGGAGATCCTATCAAGAGGAATGATGCTACAAGGGACCGGGACAAATTGCAGTATGCTCGGGTTTTGGTAGAAATGAAATTGGATGGTAATTTTCCTGATTATGTTCAATTCTGGTATGAAAATGGTGATCTTACTGAAGTGCCTGTTTTGTATGAATGTAAACTAAGTTATTATCAGCATTTTAAGATCATGGGACACTCAAGTTCTGAATGCAAATTTAAGGTGATGCAGGTTTGGGTGCCTAAAAAGATACAGCCACCTCAACCAAGTTATGTTTAAGACACAATACTTGCTCCTACTAATCCTGTGGTAGAGGTACCTGTTGTCTCTGAACTAGTGCAGCAAGTTCCAGTTCAAGAGAAGAGGCAGGAAATGGACCCAGAAGGGCTTTCAAAGAGCATTGAAGCCTATTAGGGTAAGATCATCCACTATGAAGCAAACTGATACTCAAAATTCATTTAATATATTGAATTTGAATGATCAGCATGAGAAGGAACTGGATAGAGCAAGGCAGGGAGTAGCTACAACACAAGGAGGGGGAGATCCTCCTATCAGTAATGGATACGGTATTATGCTGGAATGTAAGAGGCGTCAATACAATCAAGACACAGAATGATGTGAAAAGATATATTCACAGCATGTCTGTTGGTATTGTTGCACTCTTAGAAACAAAAGTCAAGACACATAATCTTGGCAATTTGTATCAAAGACCTTTTAGCGGTTGGTGCTTTACCACTAATGCTAGTTTCTATGAAGGTGGGAGAATTATATTGGCATGGAAGGCAAGTAGTTTTATGGTCAATATAATAAAAGCTTCTAGTCAATTTCTACATTGTTTTCTAGAACCAACTAATGGTAAAAAAGGTTTTTTCTACACCTTTATATATACTTTTAATGAGAGAGTTAAAAGAGAGGAGTTGTGGAAGGACTTGATGCTATTGAATACAGTTGAACCTTGGATAATGTGTGGAGATTTCAACTGTGTTATGCACACAGATGAGAGACTAGGCTCTGCAGTTAGGGACATTGAAGTGAGAGATATTCGAGATTGCATGATGAATAGTGATATACTTGATGTAAAGAGTTCAGGTAATTTTTTTACCTGGAATAACAAGCAGCAAGGGAGTCATAGAGTATTTTCAAAGCTAGATAGGATTCTAGCTAATCAAGCATGGCAAGACAGTTATCCTAAAGCTGAAGTATCCTTCCATCCAGAAGGTGAGTTTGATCATTCACCTGCTATGTTAGCTGTGTATGGTGAACCCTTGGGAGGCAAGAGACCTTTTAAATATTTCACCATGTGAAGATCATCTCCACAGTATGATGAAATCATTAAAAAGGCATGGGAGCTACAGGTACATGGCACAAAAATGTACAAATTACTGAAGAAGTAAAAGGTTGTGAAAGTGGCACTGAAACAACTGAATAAAGAAGGGTTTTATGAGATTCAAGCAGCGGATTTGAAGGCATATCAACAGATACTTGAAGCACAAAAATTAATGCATGAACACCAGGAGATGAGTCTTATGCAAATCAGGAACTGGTGGCTGTTTAGGAATATCATTATAAGCATAAGGCTTATATTGAATTTTTGAATCAAAAAGTCAAGCTAGCATGGATTAAAGATGGTGATGAGAATACACATCTTTTTCACCAGAGTATTAAGGCTAGAAGACTACAGAATCAAGTATATTGTATACATGATGAAACTGGTGTTTGGCATGATAATCCTGTGTCTGTTGCAAGTGCCTTCCTTACATATTATGAAAAGTTGCCTGGTGGTGATATTGGGACCAGGAAGCAGGTGCTTCAACAACTTGTTCAAGAAGGTCCTTTAATTACTGCAGAACATATAGCAATCCTGATGCTCCTTACACAACAGCTGAGGTAAAACAAGCTCTCTTTTCAATACCTGGGTGTAAAGCACCAGGTACTGATGGTTTTGGCTCTTATTTTTATAAAGATGCATGGCATATAGTGGGAAATGATGTTATAGATGCAGTTTTGGATGTGTTGCAGAATGGACAAATGTTAAAAGAACTAAATACCACAGTCATAACATTAATTCCTAAAACTAAATGTCCATCAAATGTGTCTGAATTTAGGCCAAATTTCCAGTTGTAATACATTATAGAAATGTGTAACAAAGGTAGTATGTGCTAGGCTCAGACAAGTGCTCCCTGATCTCATCATGGAAAACCAGGGTGGGTTTGTCCATGGTAGATATATAGTTCATAATATCTTGGTAATTCAAGATATGGTTAAGCAGTATGGTAGGAGGAACGTTAAGCCTAGTTGCCTATTGAAAATAGATTTGCTGAAGGCTTATGATTCTGTTAGTTGGGAATTCTTGCATGAAATTAATGTTATTAGCCTTGGAATTTCCTTCTGCAATTATAGAGCTGGTTATGCAGTGTGTTCATACACCTATGTATTCATTAATGATTAATGGAACAATGCAAGGATTCTTCAAATCATCCAGGGGGCTTAAGCAAGGTGACCCTATGTCACCTTTGCTATTTGTGATATGTATGGAGTATTTGTCAAGAATTTTGACAAAAATGGATGAGCTTGAGCAGTTTCAGTATTATTCAAGATGTAAAGAGGTTAAATTGACTCATATGTGCTTTGCTGATGATCTAATTCTCTGCTGTAAAGGAGAATATCCATCTATATACTTGATGCTTAGAGCTTTCAAGTTATTCTCTGATACTTGTGGATTAAAAGCTAACATTCACAAGTCAGCCATGTACACTTGTGGAATGTCTAGTGAGGAGGTGTAAAGAGTGACTGAAGCTTATGGGTTAACTCATAAGTCATTGCCATTTGGATATCTTGGTGCACCAATTTGTGCCAAGAAAATATCTAATGCTCAATGTGAAGCTTTGATAGAAAAGATGACAGGGAGGATAAGAATGTGGAGCTCCAAGAACTTATCATACACCGTTAGATCTCAATTGATTAATGCTGTATTGTTGAGTCTACATACTTATTGGGCTCAAGTGTTTATTTTGCCCAAGAAAGTCCTGGTTGAAATAAACAAGATTTGTAGAGCATTTCTGTGGAATGGTCAGGCATTTAGTCAAAAAGCAGGATCTATTGCTTGGGATGAGTTGTGCTGTCCTAAATCTGCAGGTGGATTGGGATTTAGGAACATTTTACTCTGGAATATGGCTAGCATTGGAAAAAATGTGTGGGATGTTTCAACAAAGCAAGACGGTGTGTGGTTTAGGTGGATACATGCTGTATATATCATAAATGATTCATGGTGGGAATATAAGCCTAATTCAGGGGCTAGCTGGTATTGGAGGAAGATTTGTTCTATAAAAGATCAAATGAAGCAAGTGATGACACGGGAGGAATTGAATCAGATGACCACCTACTCAGTGAAAAAGGTGTATGATAAGTGGGTGGATGATCAATTAAGAGTGAATTGGGACACTGCCGTGTGGAATAGACTCAATTTGCCAAAGCACATGTTTATTATGTGGCTGGCAGTGCAATGTAAACTACATACCACTGCTAGGTTGGCTAGAATTGGCATTAGTAGCTCTTAGCAGTGCCTCATATGTGCCAGACTACCAGAAGATCATCAGCATTTTTTTTTTCCTTGTCAGTTTAGTGTTAGTTGTTTAACTAACATTAAGAATTGGTTACAAATGAATACTGCTACATTAGAATTACAGCAAGTGCTCAAATGGATCCAGCATAACAGGAAATCCAAGTTCAAGAGAAATTTGTATATGACAGGTATTTCAGCTTTGGTCTATTGTATTTAGCATGCTAGAAATAAAGTTTACTGGGAGCAATGTGTCCCTAGTATTAATGTGGTTTGTTAACAGATTCAGAATTTAGTAAGAGCTAGAGTTTTGGCTGTTATACCTAAGAAAATATCAAGGGTTGACTATGTATGGTTTACTAGTCTAAGGCATAGTTAGTAAATCTGTTTTGATGTGAATGGTTGTATCCTTTCTGGATGTAATTGAGTACTAAACTTTAAGTTGTGAGGGTCCAGCCTAGTTGGTTCGTATGCTTCTTTATTAGTTTAGGTTGTAATGGTGAATTATGGAATGCAATTTACTTACTTAGCAAAAAAAAAAAAAAAAAACTTACTCTTTCAGGATGCATGAGATGCTATGCAAGGTCGGGGTTATATAAAGCTGAGATAGATTGATTGATGAAACACTATCCAAGGTCAGGGTTATGAAAAGTTAAGATAACTAGATTGATAGAGATAAATCTATTCTGAGAATTATTTTGATAAAATCGGAGTCCGCAAGTGAGATATGCATATTACAACTCGTCGAGAGTTTGATTTGGAGGAACCACTAGAAATATGGAAAGCCCACCTTTTGAAAAGCTTGATTTGAATTAGGCATTCTGAGCCTAGAAGATACTTGACTTAAATTGGCATTTGGAGTTATTGATTGGAATGACAGTTACCTTGACTTGAGGCAAAGTCATATATACTTAGGTTAGGCTTTGAAGAAGAGCCATGCATATGCAAATCAGTAATGTCATTTAAAAGTATAAAATAAATATGAATCTCATTTTTCCAATTTTACCCACTTATTAAAAATTAATTTTGAACCCTCCCCAGTGAAGTCGCCAAATTGTAGGCATATTTTTATTGCCTAATCGAGATGAGCGCTGATTTAACTACCTCATTGTAAAGGTTTTAGCTAGTTTTGAAGTTTGTTCTGGAAAGAAGTCGCCAACAAGTCTTAAAGAAATACTCATAAACCTAATTAAATATTTGGAAAACTATAGGGATATCTTAGGGACTTATCCAATGTAGATTTCACCGTCATGATTTCATAATTGGTCAAGAAACTAAAAATTGAGTTCGGGGGTGAGGGTATGAATATCATCATTATTTAAATTCGCACATTGCCGACCTCTACTTAATACGATTCATATTCTAGTTTTATGCAAATAAACAACCAAGCAATATGTTTAAGCATCATAAAAATTAGTCAATATTGGTTATTAGACATGCAAAAAATTAATTTTTGTGATATATGTTCTTTAAGGATTTAAAATACTAGGAACATAATCCAATTGTCTAAAAAATTTTAATTTAATATTCCAATATTTATTTAGATCATTGATTAGCAAAAATAAACATATGAGGCTGATGAAAGCAATAAACTCAGAGGCATGAATATGAACGATATATGAGTAAAGGAAAAGAGATTAGGATAAGAATATACAAGAAGACGTGAATTATTTAATGATCTATATAATGAAAAACTCGTTAGTATCTTCAAAGAATTAAATTGGAATTGAAATATTAAGGACCCTCAAGAATATAATTTTGTAGTCTTGGTCTTGAATAACGATCCGCAGGAGGAGCAATCTTGGAGTTTAGATTGAAATGAATAAAAATTGAAGGTTGTTTTTGAAGAGTTTGGATTTGGATTATTAGAGGTGATATTCGTGTGTAAATTTGTTGTGAAGTCATGTTGGGAAATCCTGTGAAGATAAGGCCTATTTATAGGGAAAAAAAGGTCCAGAAATCGCATAAAAGATAAAAGTCACCTGCACGGCACACACGAGGGGTGCGTGTCACGCAGCGCAATGAGCTTGCATTGGTGATCCACACAAGGGTTGTGCGCTTGGCACATGCTATTTGTGTTTCGTGGTTTTGTTGACTACTCAATAGTCGCACGTGTGCACAATGGAGCGCAAACGCAATGCCGGTGTGCGAAGTGCATCCGCGAATCTGAGAGGGTTTTGTTTTTTTATCCAATATTAAAAGATTATTTATATACTTTATTGAATATTATCGTTTGAATTCGTAGATCACTTATCTAGAAAATAATTTTTTTCATAAATTCTTTTAATAAAAAAAAATTCATTAAAAAAAGAATTATAATCAAGAATAATTAAATGGGTTTTTCGAAAATGGACTTAAAAATATAATTAATTATTATGAATATTTTATTGGGCTCTTAAAATTGGGCTTGAAATATTTTAAATAAATAAATAGACTTTGTGTTCTTAAAATGATTTTGGACTTAGCCTTTCGGACTATTCCCTTTCAGATAGGACCAATTAGGACCACAATATGTATGATCATCGGTTAGTGAAATGAAGAAACATGATTATGCATCTACAATAATGTAATGAAGTATCTTGCATCATTTTCAGGTAGCAGGCATATATACTTGGTCTTATGTATATATTATTATGAAGAAGTTAGCTGAAAAGAACAATGGCGGAGAAGGAGACACCCATCACTCTGTGGTGACTATAAAGTCTTCTAGTGAAGCATCAAGTCTCACAGAAACATTACTAAATTCTACGGTATATAAATAATTTGTTTTGATCATCTGACACAAATATTTGTTTATTTTTTCTTTACACCGTACCTTTATTCTTCTTATCTTTTAAAAAGAAAAATCAAAACGAAGTTGTATATATTTGTTTTTATAGGTTGGCGGCCTTGTGTCCATGTCAGAAAAGATCAAGAATGGAGCACTTGGATTCATCAACACACTCACGAGTATCAATTTACAGATGTTGTTCACACCAACTAATATTGGCGTGGTAACTTCTAAGACCTAGTGCTTGTTACAATTTTCATACCATTTCCTTTTCTCTACATGAAGAAAGTGTTACCTGATACGTTGAGATGCAGTTTAAGTGACTTTTTTGTATAACTGTATTCGGGATTCTGTAATCCCTCTTAAAAAACAAAAACCTAATATATTTTTTTTTATTTTTCATCCTGCATGTCAGCATGTGCACTAGTTAAATACATTGTTGGTAAACAATGTAAAATTGTGTGTGAACTTATTATTCTTTTGTTTTCTTCGTTTTGCATTTGTCATAACCGGATGGTAATGTGTTCTGATATAAACTTTTGAGTTTTGCTACTCGTCACTCTGAAAGTTTTTAGTATCGCGCTAAATATGTTTGATTATGCGTAGTTTTATACTTTGCTTTCCTTCCCCTTTTCCTTACAACCAACCCATCCAATTCCCATTTTCGGCCCCCTTCCTTCATCCAACCACCATCATTAACAAAACCACCACCACAACCCCCATCACCGGAAGCACCACCACCACAACCCCCACCATCAGAAGCACTACAACCACTACCATCAGCAGCACCGCCGCAACTATCACCACCAGTAGCAGGCGCTTGTTTTACCTGAAAACACCAGGTGTCTGTTTGAGACGCCTTACCGTAGGGTTAGGCGTTTAAAACAGACGCCTCCACCTGTGGTCAGTCGTCTTTTAAAAATGCCTCTACCTAAGGTTAGGCGTATGAAGCAGACGCTTCACCAAAGAATGGCAAAGATGATTTTAAAAAATCACGCCCTTTTTTCCGGAAATTTGGGGAGAGAGGAAGAGAGGAAATTTTGACCGGAAAACTTGTAGTGGTGGTGGTGGTGGTGCAAGAAAAGGGAGAAAGAGGAGGTATATAGGAAATGAAGGAAAGGGGGAAAAGAGGAAAGAGAAAGAGGAGTTGAAGTGGTTCTTGGTCAGAGATTTTGTAATGTTGGTGGTGTGTTATGGTGGTGGCTCTTAACGGGCTAGAGTGGGAGAGCTAAGGAGAAGGTGGTGATGTTGGCAATATATAATGTTGGTGATATATATATATATATATATATATATATATATATATATATATATATATATATATATATATATATATAGGTTGAGGTGGAGGAGCAGTTGCATCGCTTCCCACCTCATATCCCTGAGGTCTAGGGATCAAACCTCATGGGACTCATTTGAGGATTTCCCCTTATCCCCCTCATGTAAGTCCCGTTCATCTTACCATTAAAATATACATATACATATATATATATATACATATATATATATATATACATATATAAATATATACATATATATATATATATACATATATATATATATACATATATATATATATACATATATATATATATATACATATATATATATATACATATATATATATATATATATATACATATACATACATATATATATACATATACATATATATATATATTTGGTGACCCCACTGGGAATCCCGTGGTAAGAAGGACCCTACTGGAACATCACCTCTCGCAGGTCAGCCAACTAGGTACACAGATCAACGCTTGAGAGTAGGGTATAAGGGAATTCCTACTCCCGAGCACAAGTAGGTAGTTGGGTTCGAACTTGTGACCTCAAAGTCACAAGATGAGTTCCCTACCACCTCCACCAAGCAAGCTTGGTTGATGTTGGTGAAAAGAGGGAGAATGTGGGTGTATCTTTATACATATGCAAATACTAGGAAAATACAGGGCGATATTTAGTCATTCGGAAACCTTTTTAAGAGTTGTTTTTCATAATTAAAGTATGATTTTGTAATTCCAATTGCAGTACAATTATTTATAATATAGTGTATGTATACATGTTACATTTTCGCTAACTTTTTTTCGTTTTTAATGTAGATAATTGGATTAGGCATCGGAGTAGCCCCTTATTTGAAGAACTTGGTGGTCGGTAGTAATGCTCCTCTTCGTATTATATACAGTGCTTCTGATATATTAGGGTATGTGTTATTTCTTATAAAAGCAATATTTTTTTAATCATGTTTGCTTGTCTTTAATTTATTTTGATTTAGTTTACAAAACATTAAGTCACGTAATTAATTTCAAATAAGTTTAATTTATTGTTACAATAGTTTAATAGATCAGTGTCTAATTCAATTCGATTAGAACTCACCCTTAATATCTATTATGATTGTTTTTTTTTTGTTTGAGTAAGATATTAGATCATTAGATGCGCTGGCCAGCTTCATGGTGTTATGAACATATGCATGGGGTAGAAATTAGTTACCCATATGGAGATGAGCTATTACTCATTTGGTCACTGTTATCAAATTTTATTCGTTACTCTAAGTACACTACTACATTAGCCACCCATATCGAATTGATCAGCGATTACAATATCATTCTGTTATAATTTCTAATTTTCAGATTTCTTTTTTAAAAATTTTAATAGCAAAATATGTGTAAACCAGAAAATGTGTTGACAGTTTTCTATTATTAATTCTTAATATGATTATATGAACATGATTACAATAAATATGACTAATTACTAAATTTTGTGTACAACCAACATCATGTGACTTTAAAATGTTAAAAAAACCAAAAGCCAAAAACTACTAATGATACCGAAAGATCCCTAACGATTTGGTTTTCTTTTGGAATTATCTTTAGAGGAGCAACAGTGCCTTGTGTGACACTAGTACTTGGAGCAAACCTTCTCAAAGGTATCTTCATGTTTCTTGTTTAATTTGTTTCTTTGAGTCATTTAACCATTACTTTGTTTATGAATGCATGTTACTTATCCAAAAAGATTGCTTCATTTTAGGTTTGAGAAGATCAGGATTAAGTGCAGTGCTTATAATAGGAATAATAATGGTTCGTTTCGTAGCTTTGCCTTTACTCGGCATCGTCGTCGTAAGAGCTGCTCATCATCTTGGCATGGTTGGACCAAAACCATTTTATAGGTTCGTTCTTATGTTTCAGTTTGCCGTGCCACCAGCAATGCAAGTAGGTATTGTTCCAACTTCTGAAACTATAAACTTCAATTCATTATTTCCCCCTAAAACTAAATAATTTATGTGCATTTATTTCAACAACATAACTTAAATTTGGTATACAAACAGGTACTATCAGCCAACTCTTTGAAACAGGTGAAGGTGAATGCTCGGTGATTATGCTATGGACATATATTGTTGCTACATTAGCCGTAACCTTTTGGTCCACACTGTTTATGTGGCTTGTGATTTAAGATTATTAAAATCTTAACTTTTGTAGGAATCTTATATACTCTCTAAACAACAAAATTGAGAATTAATGCCGCAATTTAAATAATTGCCATCAATGATTACATACAGTATTTTTTTTTTTTGCTAATTAAGTAAGAGATGTAACAATTACAACCTTGCTTTCCAAAGGGAAGGCAAACCAACTAGGTTGGACCCCCTACCCCAAAGCAAAGCAACATAGCTATATACAAGCTCAAAAAATACACTAGTTTAACCTACTAAACTAATTGTGATCTCTTCTATAAATTTTCTTAGGAAGAACAGTTATTACTCTTCCTCTGATCAACTGTTTAAGATTTTGAACCATAGCTCCAATTGTAGGCACTTGTTGATCCTAGTAAGCTCGGTTTCTGCTCTGCCAGATGACGTATATAACAACACTTAAAGCTGCAGCCCACATTTGCTTCTTGAACTTGGACACCTTAGCATAAGATATCATCTGATGAGATGTTGGAGATTGAAACAGGGAGAGTCAATCTTCAACCAAAACTTAATGTGTTGTACGCAACATTTACTAAAATGACAGAAGAAGAAGAAGAGATGACCATTTATGACTTTCAACATCACCTGGAGTGCGATCGACATTTGTCAGAATCAGTAACACCAATCTTTGCAAGCTTTTCAGTTGTTTGGAGCTTTGATTACACACCTAACCAAGTAACAAATCTGTGTTTTGGAGTACTGAGCCTATTCCACACCACATTTGTCCAAATAACTTGAGGTTGATCCTCTGAGAGTTTGTGATAAACATCCTTTACTGAATAATTCCCCATGCCCTGAATGTCCTCAGCAGTGTAATATTGTTTCAAGAACTCCTTAGTGCTGCATATATATTTTGCGCCAATACCAACTAGCCCCTTGTGTAGGGCTATAAATCCATCAATCAGCATATTTAATATAAACAGTTGAAATCCATTTGATCCAAGCATTGTCTTGCTTGGTGGAAATTGCCCAAACAAACTTTCCCATCATAGCAATATTCCACTTATTGACATCTCTGAAACCAAGCCCACCATAAGCTTTGTCACAACAAAGCTTGTCCCAAGCAATGTAGCCTGGTTTGTTACTGAAACTTTGCCCACTCCACAAAAAGGCTCTACAAATCTTTGTAATACCATTGAGTACAGCTTTAGGGAGCACAAAAACCTGAGCCCAATACATATATATGCTCATGAGGACTGAGTTAATCAAAAGCATTCTAGCAGTGTATGAAAGGTTCCTTGAACTCCAGACTTTAATCCAAGCAGACATCTTCTCAATCAGATTTTCACATTGAGAAACAGATAACCTTTTAGAGCATATTAGAAAACCCAAATATCTGAAAGGCAGATGGCTCTTATAATACCCTAAACAATTCTTAATTCTCTGAATATCTTCCTCTTTCAGGCCACACACATAAAAAGAAGATTTGTTCTTGTTAGCTTGCAAACTAGAAGAATCAGAAAACAGCTTGAATGCTTGAAGCTGGAGTTATTGAACACTTAGAAAATCACCCTTACTACATAATATTAAGTCATCAGTAAAACACAAGTGTGTTAACTTCTTTGCACCTAGGATGATACTTAAAATGCTCCAACTCACCCATAGTCTTTAGGATTCTACATAGGTATCCCATGCAAATTACAAACAGCAAGGGAGAAAGAGATAATTGAGGGGTCGTAACACACTCCATAATCAACTTTATAAAGTGACTAGGAAACTCTAAACCAATCAGCATCTCATGAGGAAAGTCCCAGTCCACAGTATCATATGCTTTCTGAAGATTAATCTTCATTAAGCAACCAGGAGTTGAATTTTTCCTGCCATAGTGCTTAACAATATCCTGTACAACCATGATATTATGCACTATGTACCTCCCATGAACAAAGCCCCCCTGATTTTCATCAATTACATCAGGTAATACATTCCTAAGTTTGTTGCGCATAACGTTAGTTATACATTTATACACGATATTACAACAAGAAATGGGCCTAAAATCACTCACATTGTGTGGACGTTTTGATTTAGGAATAAGAGTAATCACAGTGGTGTTAATTTCTTTTAACAACCTACCCTCATTCAAGAAAACAAGAACAACAGAGATAATTTCATCACCTACCACATTCCAAGCATCCTTGTAAAAATGAGCACCAAACTCATCAGGGCCTAGAGCCTTGTTACCTGAGATTGAATAAAGGGAAGACTTCACCTCCTCAGATGTGTAGGCAGCTTTCAACATTATTTTATGCTCAGTAGTTATCAATGCACCCTTCTGAATAGTTTTAGTGAACACCTTCTTTCTCCCCGTCACAGCTGTACCAAGTAGCTGCTGATAATATTGCATGAAAGCAGCATTGACAGCATCAATATCATCTCTCCAAATACCTTGACCATCATGAATGGCTTTGACATTATTCTGCATTCTTCTAGCTGTAATACTCTGATGAAATAGATGAGTATTTTCTTCTCTTTCTAACACCCATTCCTGCTTAGCTTTCTATTGGAGAAACTCAACATAGATCTTGTGTTGTCTCCTATAAACATCAACAACTTTCAATTCTTCATCAGCATAATAACTGTTACTAGGATTTTGGTGCATGTTGTCTTGAGCTGTAATCATACCAGAGTAAGCTTTGATATATGTTGTTTGAACACCTTCTTTGTTAAGAGTTTTGAGCTGGCCTTTGATCATTTTAAGCTTCTGAATCACTTTAAACATTTTTGAACCATTCACAGAACAGTTCCAACTTTGAGTGATAATACTCTCAAACTGAGGAGAATATTTCCACATAGTAAAATATTTGAAGGGTTTGATTCCCAGTTCACTCTAGGATAGACAGTCAAAACACCAGGAGTATGATCAAAATCAGCCTCATTTAGGAAAGTAACCTCAGCAGTAGGATATAAATCCATCCAGGCATCATTTGCTAGCATCCTATCAGTCTTAGAGAAGACTCTAGATTGACCTTGTTGCTTATTATTCCATGTGAAGAACTTCCCTGAGTATTTGATATTTTGCATCCCACAATCATTCATACACTGCATGATGTGAGCAAACTCTGAAGACCTAACAGGAGCTCCAATTCTTTCATCGACATTCATGACACAGTTAAAGTCACCACAAATAATCCATGGTTTATTAGTATTTTGTTCACCAATAAATTTCCATAGATCCACTCTTTTTGCATTCTCATTGAAAGCATAGACAAAGGTACAAAAGAATCCCACTGTACTACTCACTGGCTTTACATAGCAATGCATGGCTTCACTACAAGCACTCAGGGGAGTAACTTGAAACACACCTGACTTCCATGCTATAATCACCCTACCACCATTATGATAGCTGGAATTAGTAGAAAAGCACCAGCATCTAAACATTCTTTGATAAAGGTCTCCCATATTTGAGACCTTTATATTTGTTTCCAGGAGTCCAAATAATCCAATAGTATGATTGTGAATAAAACTAGCCACCTCTTTCTGCTTCTTAGGATTATTGATCCCCATTCCAAGCCATGATTCTATCCATCAGGAGTGGAAGAGTTCCCTCTTCCCATCTCCTTACAACCTGCAAGGTCTCCTTACCTCTCTTTCTCAGCAATATTCACCAATAAATCAAATGCATTGCTCAGAATAAGTGGTGCCAAGGTAGCACTTCTCACTTTTATAGGATGGAGAGCCTATTGAAAACCTTCAGCATCCTGGGTAGGAGCAGTCACCATGACTGGTTGCTTGTTCTGAACTACAGGCTGATCTACTTTCTTCTGAACCCAAGCTTTCTTAACTTTTTGTAACCTACACTCCATAGTATCATGTCCAAATTTATGGCAAGTTGCACATACAGTTGGCTTCCATTCATAGTTCACTGGGACCTCTACTCTTGCACTATATTCATCCACAAAGAAAATGATAGCAGGTAACTTTTTGTTAAGTGAAAATTCAACCATTATTCTTGCAAACTTAACTTTGTCTATTTTCTTAGTTGCATCATCCCTCTTCAAAAGTTTCCCCACCTGCATGTGCTACAATCTTAAACAAAGATTTTTCTCCCCAATACTTAATACCAAGTTTGAATTGGATCTAAATTGGTAATGTTTTAATATCCTCTTTTTTTCAAAATCCAAATCCTGAGACCATGCCTTCATTATGAGAGGTTTGTTGTCAAAGAAATAGGTACCATTCAATACCTTATCACGAGAATCCATGGCATCAAACCTAATTATGAATACTCCCTTATTCACCACAACAACTTTATCCACATTCAAGGATTTCCAAATTCTACGCACAAAACCTTCAAAAACTTGAAGAGGTGGATTGGATCCTACCACATAACAAACTAAGGCAGAATTCCAGAAGTCAAATTTCACCTTGAATATCATCCATTTCAATTCGCACATCAGTACTAGTCAATTCCTCATTTAAATGTTCAGATTCATCAAATTCCTCAATCAATTTCACAGTCTCAACATTATCCTCAGTAGCTACTTCATTAAATTGTTGTAAGATGGGAATAGATGATGAACATACCTCCTGATTAGAAACTCTCTGTTGCATCTTAGGTCGAACCTCCGAATTCTGATGAATAGATTGAATCCATTCATTAAAAGTATGATGAAGTTCAGATTGAACTTTCAATTGCTGCAGCGATGATTTCGGCGTTAGAATTTCATGCTCACCAAAACCAAAATCAATGGCTTCGATACCCAAAATTTCATCCATTGAACGAGTTTTCAAGGCTCGATCATCATCAATAGGACCTCTAGGCTTGTTATTAACCTTACCAGAAGCATTTTCATGAGGTTTAGTTTGAGATTTCCCGGCTGATTTCCAGAGCACGATAGCAGAGCACGATAGCAAGCTAACGTGCGCCGAGAGGAAAGTTGGAGGGAAAACTGAAACTATATGTGTAGAAGTTATAATTTTTTAATTACATACATTATTACGGTGTTGTTTAATAACTTGGGGCTATTTTTGAAAGATAAACTAGAGGACTTGAGTTAGATAAATCTCGATCCCAGTTTAATAACTTGGGACTATTTTTGAAAGATTAACTAGAGGACTTGAGTTAAATGAATCTAGATCCCAATTTCAGGCTACAAAAAATTTGGACTATACGGTCTATACCGACTTACTTATAAAAAAAGTTCTATTACAAACCGATGATACAAGTAACCAAGGGTGCCTTATCTTAACTTGAATTCTCCTGAAGTTATCATTACTTATTTAAACTTAGGATTTTTTTTATTTTAACCACCTTCTAAAATCAAGTTTTTCAAAATAACCACCTTATATGTTCAATTTTTTTTATTTAACCACCTTATATGATCTAAATCTTTTTAAATACCTACCAATTGACAGATTCCGCTAAGGAAATCATCCTTAAACACTACTATAAAAAGATTTAAAGAGACTATTATTCTAGTGTGAACACTAGACCAACTACAAGAGGGGGGTGAATTGTAGTTGAGGGGAAATTTTAAACTTTAAATGCGGAATTAAAAGAACTTAAAAGGAAAGAAAGATCACACACAAAATTTAACTTACAAGGAAAACTTCCTAGTCCCAAATAAGAAGAAAAACCTTGACCCCAAGGGATTTTGACTCAATACTTCTCTTATTAGAATAGGCCAAAAGACTCTCTTTACAACCTAATACTGGACTCTTCTCTGATCCACTAGGAACTTGTTCCCAGTCACTCAGTTCCCCCTGAACTGATGACACTCACTTGACTTCACTCGAAGTCTTCTCTTTCTCTCTTTCTCTTTTCTTTCACTTGATTACAAGGATATTCTGGAATTTCTCACTCACCCAAACACTAAGAATATTACAATGGTATGTATTGTAGGAGAAGAAGAAAATTACAGAAAAACTTTCTTAGTAAATTTGGAATTGTATTGCTTGAAAGTTGTAAGTTTTTCGAACAACTATTTTCTCTTAAATAGCTGCTGTAACTTCTTGTTCTTCACTCCACATTCTCCATATTATGTTATTGCTGAGATCAAGGGAGCATGGCCCATAACACGCTGCACATCCTCCATGATTTTTGCAACAGTAATGAACTTCCTCCACTACCAGTTGTGCGCATATATCCAGCAGGAGGTTAGAGAAAATCTCGCCTCTACTTTCCTACTTTGAAGGCACGGTTTATCAACCTGAGTTTTCTCAACAATAACAAAAACAAAATATCTAATAACTAAGAATCAAAAGATTCTAAGTTAATAGATTCATTAAACATACCATATAATAAAATCCAAAGTGTATAAATAATATCTTGACTAGATTAAAACTCATTAATCTTTTCTCCACAAGATATATAAAAATTAACAAGACAATATTTTTGGGATTTTTATTTTTCAAAATAAAACTATGAAAACACTTAAGTGTTTGGCATCATCAAAACATGAAATACAACAATATTCCCCCTTTTTATGATGGCAAATATAAGGCAAATAAAAATATTAAATCAATAAAAGTAAACATAAAGAGAAAAGTAAATCAAATAAATCAAAGCAAAAGAATCAAGAGCTAAGATGTTTAAAATAAACTCTAAGCTAAAACGTAGAAATCAGTTTTGAAACAAGAGAAATTCAAAAAGCATCACAATATAAACTAAGCAGACTATAATCCTTTTATATGCCAACTTTACTTCCCCCTTTGTCATCATCAAAAACATCTAGAGAAACCAGCTGCACTCTAAGAGTTTAACAAAGACAACAATATTAATGAAAAGTAGCTCAAGCATTTCATCTAATAATACTAGCCATCCAGACATTGTAATGAGCATGCAATAGCAAGATAAATGCACTTAGACATGAATTATGCACAAGCTAAGTTTAAGAAAATAAGGAAAGAAGCAAAGAAAGCAACAAGAGGAAAGATATAAGATGAATATAAAGAGATAAAAGAAATTAAAGAGATAATCAACAGAAACTGATGTGGTGAACAGATCTAAAAGATGATAAAAAGTAGCAACACATCACCATTGTTTAAGTACAACCGAAAAACCAAAGTAACATTGTTTTAACAGATTAATGAAAGGGAAAGGGAATTAGGGTTTGGGGCGAATGACAAATGATGCGACAACAACATCAAGCTTCTCTCTCACATCAGCCTCTCCCTTCTTCATAGCAGCAAGAACCTGGAGATCAACCCTAGCTACTCTGGCCTCAACTCCCTGGATCCTGGAGTGCAGTAGGGACAGAGACTCCTGAATAGAACGCAACAGACAATGCGGATTGGTGGTAGAGAGAAGTGGGAAATCCACAACAGTAGATCCTAGAGAGACCAGTTCCTCATCCAGATCTATCGTTACATCACCCTAACCCTGATCCCTTGGAGACTTAGTCTCTGCTAGTGTCTGACTCTTGCGGAATGACCTTGGACCCCCAACACTAACCACTTCCACATTCTTCATTTTGACCCCTGTTTCCCCTTTCACCTTAGGCTCCTCAACGTCATACTCTAACTTACCACCCTGTACCCTCAAACTAAGTCTAGACAGGGTATCTTTAGTCAAGAAATTATCTGGCTCTAGTTCAAAAGAGGGACTGGCAGGAAGTTTGACTTGGCAACACTTGAGAATGGTAGAGACAAGGTTACCATACCCAATTGTGTTGTTGTGAGAAATGCAGTAGGAGAGGTGAGATATCATGAGAGAAGGGAAATTGATTTTGATATTTTTAGCCATATAGTACATTAAGGAGAGATCCATAAGACTAGCCTGAGTTCGTTTGGAAGTGCGAGGTAGAATAAAGCGCCAAACTAAATGAACCAGGAATTTATGGAAAGGAGAGAGATTTTTTTGGTCCAAAGATTGGTCAATAGCAGCACCACCAAAATAACCCAAAATTTTAGCATTCGAAACCCCATTAACATTTATTTTTCCCCTACCCTTGATATAATCTTTGTACCCTTCATTCGGTACATCAAACCACTCACAAAGCTTTTTCTAATTGAATTTTACTAACGTCCCATTAACAATACTGATACACAAACCATCATTATCCTCAAAATTCAAACAGAATTCACTCATTTCTGCTTCATACAAACCCTCATCAGAACTCAAAACCTTAGTCTATTTTTGAAATTTCACAACATCAAGAAACTCTGCCCATTTGATTTTCTTGCACCAAGAAAAATCGACACAAAACCCTATGATATACTTAGAAGATTTGGACATCTTACCACATTTTGTAGGAACTAGAATTTCCTTCTCCTGCTCTGTTTCAGCATCGTCAAGCTCTTCTTCCTTCTTGGGGGATATCACCTCATGACCCGATGAATTTTCTTGAGAACCCAGAGAATCTTCATTAGAGTTTGAAGATTCATTCTCGTTTTCTTTGTAGTCAACCAGAGGAGATGATTTTTCAGCGGGAAAATTGTTGGTTTCATCCGAGGTTTTACGCTTGGGTGCCATTGAAGAAATTTGGAGAGATGTAGAAGATGAGAGGTTTAGGAGAGACAGAGTTAAGCGGTTTTGTAGAGTTGATGGTTTTGTGGTGAAAAGGTGAAATTTCCGTGTAAAAATGGGTGATTTGATGGAGGGTATGAGGAGGGTAGATTTATGGGGAATGGTGAGGTAATTTATGACGGCTCTTCCCTTCCTTTCTTAATCGATTGAGTTTTAATTTTTAGGTTATTAACTTGGACGCTGGTTAAGCATTGCATTGTATCAAGAATAGAATTTTGTGGGAGATGAATGAAGAAAAGAATTAATTTGTGGGAAAAAAAGAAAAAAAATAAAAATAAAAGCAAAAATAGAAATGAAAAAGATATTTACGGTTTAAATGAATAAAATAAAGAATAAAGTATGAACTCATGCATGTTACATGTTCAAGCTATATGTACAAAGACCTTACCATATTTTGCTCAAGTATATGTGTGGACAATAAGGGGAGTATTATGAAGACTAATGCGAGTCCTCAACATTGACTGTGTAATGTATGAATGGATTCATAAAATTTTACTGGTCACTTAGAGGTTTCTTGTAACATAGGGTTTCATTAGAAGTAACATACTCAATGAATTATAATCATTCCTAGCTCTAAGCGAATTTTCTAGAACTTTTCTCTAGGAAGTGGTTTAGTTAAAATGTCAGCAATTTGATTTTCAGTTGGACAAAATTCAACTTTAACAAAACCTTTTTTCAACATTGTCCTTACGAAAATGATGCCTAATGTGTATGTGCTTGACCCTTGAATGATGTACTACGTCCTTGGAGATGCAGATTGCACTAGTATTATCACAGTTGATAGGAACACACTTAAATTTAACACCAAAGTCTCTTACCTGTTGGTTGATCCAAAGGAACTGGGAACAGCATGCAGCAGCAGCCACATACTCTGCCTCTGCAGTGGACAAGGCAACAGTATTTTGCTTCTTTGAGCAACATGAGACCAAGCTTGTTCCTAGCAACTGGACAATGTCTGAGGTGCTTTTGCGATTAACCAAGTCCCTAGCATAATCCGCATCCGAGTAACTTACTAGATCAAATATATCACTTCGAGGATAGAACTAACATAAGTCATCACTTCCTTTCAAATACCTAAGAATTCTCTTAACTGCTGTAAAGTGAGATTCTTTGGGATTTAATTTGATTGGAATCTTGCACATAAACCAACACTAAAAGCAATATCAGGTCTACTTGAAGTTAAGTAGAGTAAAGATCCTATCATACCTCTATATTGCTTCTCGTTTACACACTTACCATTTGTGTCTTCATCTAACCTTGTTCCTGTTCATATGGGAGTGTGGTTAGTTTTAGATTGTTCCAGTCCATATTTCTTCAGCAGTTCCTTAACGTATTTTTGTTGATGGATCATTGTTCCTCTTTCGGTTTGCTTGATTTGCAAGCCCAAAACGAAGTTCAATTCTCCCATCATACTCATTTCGAATTCACTACTCATAAGATCTGCAAACTCCTACAAAGAAGATCATTAGTAGCACCGAATATAATATCATCAACATAAATCTGGACCACTAATACGTATGTTCCTTATGAGCGAAGGAACAGGGTTCTATCAACTTTTCCTCTTATGAAGTCATGTGAAAGTAAGACTTTTTATAATCTTTCATACTAAGATCTAGGAGCTTGTTTTAACCCATATTGAGCTTTATCAAGCTTATAGACCTGATTTTGAAGATCGGAATTTTCAAATCCAGGAGGTTGTTCCACATAGACGTCTTCTAGTAAAAAGCCATTTGAAAATGCACATTTTACGTCCATTTGATACAACTTAAATCCCATAAATGCGGCAAAGGCAAGTAAAAATCTAATTGCTTCTATCCTAGCAACAGGAGCAAAGGTTTCATCGCAATCAATACCTTTTTGTTAATTATACCCTTTGGCTAAAAGTTTGGCCTTGTTCCTTACAAATGTACCATGTTCATCAAGTTTGTTCCTGAAGACCCATTTAAGTCCAATTACTTTCTGGTTCTTTGGCTTGGGCTCCAGGTGCCAGACCTTGTTCCTCTGGAACTCATTCAGTTCCTCTTGCATAGCATTTATCCAAACTGCCTCTTTTAATGCTTCCATATGATCCTTAGGTTATGTCATACATAGAAAAGCATGAAAAGCACAAAAATTCTTCATTTGGGATCTCGTTTGAGTTCCCTTTTCAATATCACTTATAATTAATTTTAAGGGATGGGAATTTTGGTGTTTCCAAGGCTTTGGATCAAATCTCCTGGTTGCTTCTGGAGCTTCATGAGGTGTTTGAATTTGTTGATCTTCTTCAGGTTCAGGAGTTCCTTCTTCTTCAAGAGTTCCTCATGCTGCTTGTTCCCCCTGAGGATCAGGCACAGGGTTCTCAGGTTCAGGAACATGCTTCTTTTCTTTATCTATAGGGATTAGTTCATCATCATAATGATTTGACTCTTCAGGTCGAGTTAAACCGATTTCAAAGTGATCATCATAACTCGGTTCCTGCAAGGAGTTAGTTTCATCAAAGATAATATGGACACTTTCCTCTCACACATTGTTCGTTTATTGTAAAATCGATAAGCCTTACTATTTGAAGCATATCCTAGAAATATAGCTTCATCACTTCTAGCATCAAACTTTCCTAAATTGTCCTTTCCATTGTTATGTACAAAACATTTACGTCCAAAGACTCAAAAATAAGAAATATTGGGTTTTCTTCCTCTATGGTTTTCATAGGGTGTCTTCAATGTAATTGGCCTTAGCATGACTCGATTTATGAAGTAGTATGATGTGTTCACTACTTCAGCCCAAAAGTTCTTTGGAAGATCGCTTGCAATAATCATCGTCCTAGTCATGTCCTCCAGGGTCCGGTTCTTTCTTTCAACCACACCATTCTGTTGTGGTGTTCTTGGAGCATAGAAATTGTGATCTAACCCTTTATTGCTGTAAAATTTATCAAACTTGGAGTTTTTAAACTCCTTACCGTGGTCAGATCTTAAATATTTCTATTTATAACCACTAGTTCGTTGAATTTTTTTAGCAAAGGTTAGAAATTCATCAAAAGTTTCATATTTGCTATGAAGAAAAATAACTCAAGTGTATCTAGAAAAATCATCCACAATGATCAACACATATCTCTTACCTGATCTACACTGGATTCGTACAGGACCACATAAGTCCATATGAATGAGTTTCAATGGACTTTGTGTGCTTACCATTTTCTTAGATTTGAAGGAGAATCTCACATGCTTACCTTTTACACATGGATCACAAACACCGCGGTGGATAGACTTAATTATTAGTAACCCAATAACTAAGTCTTTCCCACTGAGTTTATGCAATAGTGATAAGCTCTGCAAGACCGCAACGTTTGTGCCATAGTAGGGGATCTTCTTCAATCACGCTCAAGCATGTGACATTGTTCCTAGGAACAAGGTTTAGGTCAACCATATAAGTGTTCCCTTTCCTTGTTCCTTCAATGATCTTGGTTCCTGTACTTTTATTGCTGACTACTGTACTTTTATTGCTGACTACACAAGACTCATTAGTAAACTTCAGATAATTACCCTTAACACAAAACTGACAAATACTAAGTAAACTATGCTTTAAACCCTCGACTAAAAATACATTATCTATGGAATGTGACTGAGATTTTCCAATCTTACCAACTGCTACTATGTTACCTATAAGATTGTCTCTGAAGGTCACAATTCCTCCATTGTATACTGAAAGTGAGAGAAATTTTGATTTGTCTCCTGTGATGTTTTTAGAACAACCGCTGTCGAGGTACCATAGATTATTCCCCCTCACTTTAGTCTGCATCATAACAAACTAGTCAGTGGTAGGAACCTAGTCTTGCTTGGGTTACTTTGTTGGACTTATGTCATTCTTAACTTTCCAAACTTGTTTGACTAAGTAAGTGTTCCTCTCAATACGTTTTTCTCTGGTGGAACAGTCAGACACAATGTGACCACTGTCCCCACAGTAGGAACATATTTTACTACTTAGCAGATCAACATATTTTTTTCTTTTTGTTCTTCTTCTTATGATTGAAACTAAGACCATCTCTTCCTTTATTCTGATATTTTTGTATCCAACTGAATGGATCAGGAAGTTTGTTCCTTGAGGGTTCCAGTTTCTTTCTTAATACTAGATTTTCATAATTAGCTTTCAAATTTTCAAAATCAGTTCTGGTATTAGTTGAAGAACCTTTTCCTTCAGGAACAAATAGTTTCAATTATGACATTTCCATGTTCAAAAGATAATTCTCGTTTTTGACCTTTTCAAAGGCTTCTTGAAAAGCTCTATTCTTGTCAAAAAGTTTAAAGAATCTTTTCTCAGTATCACATTTTAAAGTATTAAGCCAATTTGAATGTTTCTTAGTGACTCTCAAGGCGTTTTCTACTTGTTCTCTTTTTACGCAAACTTCCTTGTAGTCATCTAAGGTTTCTAATAGAAGTTTTATAAGTTGGCTCTTATTTTAAAGAATCTTAGGGTTTGATTATTACTCTTTGTCTCAATATTTGCCATGAGACATAGTGTAGACACCAAATTTTGAACCCCTTTTTCGGTTAAATAATTGTTTTAAAAAATGAAAATAACAAAATCGTCATGCATCATGGAGCGCGCGCCCCGGAGCGCGAGTTTCATACCATCGCACGATTTTCCCTTTTTTGCGTATTAGTCATACAGTTTCGGCTTAGAAATATAATTTTCGTGAGTCGTAGTCAATAACTACAACCATCGTTTTAATAAAATGATTCATAGTATAAGCATGCTCGTTTTTATTAATTTAACGAGTTTTTGTTAATTGTCTTAAGTTAGTCTTTCGGAAAAAATGAAAACGAGTCACGATTAGGCGTCGGGATTTTAGTCGTATCCCAAATCCGGCATTAATCAGTTTTCTTGATGGTCAAGTCGTTGTTCATTGGATAAAGAATAAAAATATATTCTTTATCCACTAATCACATCATTTATCCATTAGTTAGAGAATAAGAATTATGAAAAGATGTGAGAATAAGAATCAAATCCCATGTGTAAGAGGGGGAAATCCATATTTTTTCCGGAAGAATCAAGTGTGCGCCAAGCACACAATCATGCACTAGACGCATGATTGTGCGCCTAGCGCTCAAGCATGCTCTGCGCCAGATGCAGAGCCTTGCGCCTGGCGCTGTTCCTAGCGCAGCTTCCTGCGCCAAGCGCAGCATCCTGATCAGTTTCGTTTTGCACGATTTTCAATGCAATTTTTTTACGTACTAGGATGTTTTAGGAAGAATATTTTCTGATAAACTGATTTTGCCTTATTTATGAAAAAATCGAAAAAGAATAAGAATTAGTATTTCCAATGAGATTTGATGATGTCATTAGGGTGAGGTCATTAGAGTGATGTTATTAGGGTGATTAAGGATGAAGAAAATCAGATTTTTTTTTGGGTGAAAAATCTGATTTTCTACCTCTTTGAAACCCTAGTTCACCTCCTTCATTTCTCTATAAATACCTTCATTTTTTCCACTTCAAAACGAAGTTGAAAAAAACACAATTCAGCTTCACTCTCATCTTCTCTACTACTCTTCTCCTCCTTAATCTTTCCATCTAAGCAAAAGTCTTAATTAGTAAGTAGGAAGTTGAAAAGAGTTCAACTTAACTTCACTAATTCTCTCATCTTCTCTACTCTTTTCCTCTAAAGAAATCACACTTAAGAAAAGAAAGAAAAAGTTAGTAAGATAATTAGTAAGTAAAGAAGTTCATCAAAAGAAGAAAAAACACAAAAAGAGTTTAAGTTAGTAATTAAGTGGATTTTGAAACTCACTTAGAAATTAAGAAAATCACAAAAAAGGTAGAAAAATTTGCAAAAAGGAAGTGCATCATTGAGCTAGCAAGATAAAGTGGAAACTCTTGTTTAATTTTGATTATCTTTCTAATCATCTACTAACTTTCTCCTTGTTTTCTTCTTATCATTTTTTTAATCTTTGGAGTGATTTACGTATGTGGAAGTCCTAATATGTTCCCAACCTTAAATCACCCCACCTAGAATAGTCACCTCTAATGGGGTGACTCTTAGGAAACAATGTAATTATGTGATTTTCCTTAATCAAGTTGTTATTCTTTACTAAAAATTATTTCATAAAAAAATTCAAGAAAAATTGTGTAAACACATCTCCATAAAAAAATGTGATGCTGTAATTATAATCAGTTTTACTTTCCTGTATTATTTCATTTTTTCGTCTGCATTAACTAATTAGTTCGTGGAATTTAAAATTTTTCCTATATAGTGCAAGATGTTTTCAGCAACTGGGAATTAGAATTTCTAAAAAATAATTTTTTTGAAAATAATTAAAAATCATACAACTTTGTTGTGTAGAACTAATTTTGTCCAGTACCACTTAGGATTGTTCTGTCAATAAAGTTAAAAACTAAAATCATTTAGACAAAACTAAAAACATCAAGTTTAAAGAAAACATCAGTTGATTTTTAAAAATATAAAAATCATGTTCATATGAAATATATACAATTTTAAATTATTTTTACAAAATCATTCATGTCAATCACTAAATTTCATAATACTGATTTTCTCTTCAGTTAAGAAAATAAATAAAAATGGTCTTAAAAATGTCCAATTCAAGTAAAAAATTTCAGTTTAGTCTTTCAAAGTGTCTAGAATGTTCATACTAAATTTCACTTCAAAATAAGTTAAATAAGTTAGGTTTCAATGAACAAATTTAATAAAGGTCCTATTTTGACCAGTTTTGACATAAAATTCACCACAATTCAAGTGATAGCTAAAAACTTGTGAAATTTTGATACAGCATAAAGAACTCACTGATATATCCATAGATGTATCATATGCTCAGTTTAACACTTTGTACAGAAATTTATGAATTTTGTAAATCAGTACAAGAACAAAAAGGCAAGCTGAAAAATGAAATAAAGTGATTAACTCAACTTTTATAAAAAATATTTTCTTTTCATACGGAAATGTGAATAAAAAATCATGAATTTCTTAAATTTATCTTAAAATGACTCATTTTATCATGTAAATAAAAATCAATAAAAATTGTCATAAAAAATCAAAATCAAAGAGGTTAATTTATCTCCATAATTCACAAATAAACATGAATTCCAAAGCCCATTCAAGGAGGTGAATATCAAGGAGCATCATGGTGAAGACCAAGATTGAAGATTTGTATAGATCATAGATTTTGTACATATTGTTGTAATAATAGTTTCTTTGTAAATAATTATTGCATCACTCAATTAATAAAAAAACATGGAGATATTTATGCATAATTTTCATAAATAATTCCACAACTTTTTTTAATAAAATGAGCAACCAATGTTACAAATATTGCATGTTGGGCCAATATATCATAATATATGAATCAAATGACCCAATCTCAATTAAGAGGAAAGATTGCAAATCTAACTAAGTTAAATTGTATGATGATTCATCTTACATTTTAAAAATGTGTTCTCCATATTCAAATGGATTAATCATATAATTTGACATAATTAGATTGGTAATTATGACCTCCGAATTGATTTTAGGCCGTTTCACGTGTCTCACTTTAAATGGCCAAATTCCAATTAGCCAAACACAAATCTCCAAATTCAATCTGAAATTGATCATTTCTCTCCAAATGACTTAATAATCTTCAATTAAGGTTATTTCTCAAAAGCCTTCAATTAGGAAGCAAACCTTCTAAGACCTCTCGAAAATCATAAACCTGATCACTATTAAGGTGGTTATTTCAATCCCCGATTAATCGCTAATTAGAGCGGTTGACACAAACTTCTTTTAATCACTAATTAGAGTGATTACCTTAAACCCTAATAATCCTTAATTAGGACGATTATTCTTCTCATTTTTAATCACTAATTAGAGTGATTATTTCAACTAATAATCGTTAATTAGGACGATTATTTTCCTCATTTAATCACTAATTAGGATGATTATCTTAAAATTTGGTTAACCACCAATTAGGGTAATTAGCTTAACCTTTCATCATATTTAATCACTAATTAGAGTGATTATACTAAACCTTAATAATCATCAATTAGGGTGATTATTTCCTAACCTTCATTGTTAATCACTAATCAAGGTGATTATCTTTCCCTGAATAATCACTAATTAGGATGATTACTTATTTCCTTCCTTATTAATCACTAATTAAGGTGGTTATCTTAATCCTTCATATTTAATCACTAATTAAGGTGATTATCTTAATCTCATTTCAATCACTAATTGGAGTGATTACCTCATTTTAAATAGATTTGTTTAATTCTAAAGGAGAGTTATTCATAATCTATTCCCTTCTCTTCTTTCCCCAGTAGAATTGGCCATTTAGGGTGAGACATATGCTCGAACTACGATGGTTTTGATCCATGAGTGGATTCCAATCCCGCAATGATTGGTACGTAGTGCAACTTTAGTGCTCAAACCTACCATGTACAAATGATATATTGGCCCTAAATAAAAATGGTTAATGTGTATATGTGCAAATTATGTGATTTTCTTTCTTTTTAATAGACATGATTGCTTTAAAATGGAAAATAACGCATTTAGTAAGAGCCCGTTCTTTAGAACGGAAGAGGGGACGAGTTCCAGACGTTCGCACCTCTTAAACTAAACCACGAACCCTATCTCATGGCATGAAAGACCAATTTTCAAAAAAAAAAAAAAGCCTTATCCATATGAAGTCATCATCGTTTTAAATGATTTTTCTTGAAATTTATTTTAAAACGATTTATTAAATAAATCTGTCCCTATTCAGATATTAATAGGGTGGAGACTTCCAAGTTTTCTAAAACTCATAGTCCAATGAGAGACTTTCGTGGGATTCAGTCAAAAATCGGATACCACAGGCTGGCGACTCCACTAGGGATTTAAGAGGTTTAAACCTGAGCAATGCGTTATTTTCCATATGTATATATAATAAAGAAAGTTAATCATGGCTATTCCCAATTTAATTTTTGTAATTTTTGTATATAGCATGCTTATGTGAAAATTACGTGTGCTTGGTAGTTTATCGATCCAAACACGTGTACTCTTTTAACCATTTTCTTATTGGGTCTGATTCCTCTGTCTATTGGCAAGGGTCGGAATTTTAGAATGAAAAATTAATGAATTAAGGGCGTAAAACTTGAATCCACGAGCTATTGCGACCGGCTCTGTCAGGAGCGTCCACCCTCGATGGACAGAATGGGAGTAACTCGAGGCCACTTTAACATAATCTCTCCTTAAATGAATCACCTTTTAGTTGACTTCTAGGACACAAGGATCAATGCACAAATGTGCTTTATTAATTTCAGTTATTGAATAATGTGGAAAAAAAACTTTCAAAAAATTCCTCGGTCCGTTTTCAGTCGGTCAATATTTCGGTAATCATTAAGTATAGCTGAATTGCTGCTGAAATGGTTATTGAAATATTAAGAGTATTTTTGTTTATTTATCACAAGAGTCATGTAAAAAAAAATGTGTGTGCTCACCCATTTTTGAAAAAAAACTCCCATTTACTTCATAATTCTTTTTCTTTCAAATTGGTTTTACCAAAAACAAAATTGATTTTGAAAAGAAAAAAATCCTGCTTTGAAGATATAATCCCAAAATAAAACAAAAAAAGAAATTTTTTTTGAAAAATGAAAAGAGTCATAATCACGAGTTCAAAACGTGTCATGTTTAGGAATTAGAATGTAATTAAAACGTGGTCTAAAAACACGAGAAGTCTTGTCTAAAAAACATAAAAAATTGTGTCAAAAGGGATAATTGTTTAAAAAAAAAAAAGAGGATTCTTCCATTTCCTGCTAAAAAAAACATATAAATAAAAATTCATTAGTCATTTACTAACGTTGTTAGTATTTACATTTCAGGTACTTCACATTCAAAAAAAAAAAAAAAGGAGAAAACTGAAACCTGCATCATTTCACAATGTCTGATTATGGAATGCAAATTCAAAACAAAGCTTCAGCAAAGGGCAAAGGCCATTGGAGGTCTATTAATCAAATCTATGCAGACACGGAAGAATCTTTGGGAACCATGTACAGTCGTCTGAAAAGACAGGGTCTTCTAGAAGCGAAGCATCATTGTTACACTTTGTCGCCGCCAGGGGTGGACATGGGATTATACTGCAACTTTTGCCATCAGTATGGACACGAAACAAACCGGTGTGTTGACATTCGGCATGCCATCCACCAGTTAATAGAAGATGGAAAAATTCCCATTCCTCCATCATGGGTGCCCCCAACTGTGTCCTTCACGAAGGCTGATCTTCCCAAGGAACTAGATCCTCATCAAGCTTTGTACATCACTTTGAAATGCAATGGACGAGAAATGAGTAATGTACTAATAGATGACGGATCAGCACTTCATGTTTGCCCCAAAGGCACAGTATATGAGTTAGGGTATAACTGCACGTTATTAAACCCTACTGATACAATATTGGGAGCATACGACAATTCTTCAGGGAGGACTATAGGAACGATCAACCTTCAACTGAGGTATAAAGACTGGATTTGTGATGCATATTTACCGGTTGTCGAAGATTTAACCTCATTCTCTTTGTTGTTGGGGCGACCATGGCTCCATGCGAACAAAGTCGTTGCCTCTCCTGCACACCAAAAACTCAAATGCCCAACAAGTTCGGGAATAATAACCATCCATGGGAATCCTACGCGACCAAGAAATTTCCCCTCAACCCTTGCATGCTAGGGATTAATGTTCCTTCAGTACCCCAATGATCCAATTCAGAAGCCATTTACACTATCCCGCTTATGCCGAGATCTGTTGTGCTCAAAATATGCCAATAGGACCTCTCAACACAGATCAGGCTGAAACCACCTCTGCCATAACCTTCTCTGATAAAGATCTCCCCAATAACCCAGTTTATAACATTGCTTTGTACATTGATGTTGATCACGGTGCCAGACATGTCAAAGGTGTAATGGTCGATAACGGAGCTTCTGCCAATCTTTGTCTCCTCAGTACCCTTAAATGGCTCGGGTATTCCCCTCCTCAAGGAGAAACCTCAATTGGGACCATGGTTGCATATGATGGTTCCAAGCGGGAAATTATGGGGTCAACAACTATGATCTTGCGTATCGGAGCTGTCATACGAAAGGTGGACTTTCTGATCATCGATTATAAAGCTCCTTTCACAATGTTGTTGGGACGACCATGGCTCCACGAAAACCATGCTATCATCTCGAGGTTGCACCAAAAAGTAAAAATGGTAACTCCGTACGGAGTAATCACCATCCCAGGAGATATAGCCACCGGAGCAGCAATGCAAAAATCTCAGATATCTCATGTATGTCACTTAAATCACGAACAGAATGACAAGGATACCGTAGAAACCGCATCAAATATGCCGCCCCTCAAACTGGTAAAATCCTATTTCCGCTAGCCTATTCTCGAGGAGGATCTTGATCAACCAAATTGGGTACCGGATATGAGAGAAGTGAAGAGAATTGAAAAGAAGTTTCATTGGCTATACAAAAGAAACATGGACCATTCAGTGTGAGGGAAAAGAAAGTCCAGCACACAAAGTTGCCGCCATCCAATCTATCATGAAACCCTATATATTCGTTGATGAAATTGATTATGAAACAAGAGCCTCTTGCATGCTGGTGTGCAAGGCATGGCATCATGGCTCCTCAGCCGAGAAGACAACCCCTTATATGTCAAGAAGAAGAAAGAAAGGTGGGACAGACGTCTTCAAACAGGAGAACATATGGCTTGGCGCCCGGCAAACTAAAGTCTGAAAAGTTTAGGAAGTACCTGATTCATTTAATCGCTTTTATATTGTATTTTGTAGGTAGAGCTATGTGCGGCTTGATCCCCTAAAAAAAAATATATATATATAAAATCTAATGTTGTATGCATCTATCTTTGTTTCTCTACTATGTAATGTACTAAAAGGGGTACGTAGGCAACTCATTTTCTGAGTGCAACTGCAAAAACAAAAAAAAAAGAGAAATAATTATGTTAAATTTCATTTTTAGTGTATCAGAACTACGTTGGGCCTGATTCTCCATTCAAAAAAAAATCATCACTGGAAACAATCAATAGATGCAGACCACTACAAAGAAGAACGATATATTGGGCATTATAATTTGCCAAAATGAGGACACATGCCTCGTTATACCTCTTTTCTCTTAATTCTATAGTAGCAGGAAATGGAAGGATATTATCAAATTGATTTTGATAAATGTTTGTGTATTATCCCAAAACAAATGAGTCCAAGAGTGGCAGTTTAAAATGTAAATAAAAGGTCCAAGTCTAAAAAAAAGAGAATAACAAGTCAAAGAAATCTAAAGAAAAATCTCAAAACAATTGATAGAGTCAAGGTTTTACACCTTTTAATAAATGATAACTAAAATTGGGGTAAAAAAAAAAGAGAGAGAGAGAGAATTTTCAAAGATATCTTTTGATTCAAATCTCTGCAAAAACAAAAAAAAGAGAAAAAAAGAAACAAAGTCTGGACAAACTTCTGTGTTAACTTTTCATCTCATTTCACAGGAACTCTGCCTGGGCCCGCTCAGGATCTACGCTGATTCGCCGAAGTTCTGACTATAGTGAGCGTTCTCTGTCAGTAATACTGTCATCCTTTTCTACGCCAGCTATATTCTCTATTACACGTCTCAACAACATGTCTGAAATTCCCAACAACGAGCAATAACAAAACTCTACCCCTCCACCTGATCCAATGATTGAGCTCTGAGGACTTGTCCAGGCCATGCTTGACCGACAGGATAATATTGAGTAAACTGTGTTAGGCATATTGCGCCAAAGCACCCAGATGCCTCCTCCTCCTCCTCCTCCTCCAGACTCGGAAGTAGCTTCGCCTTTTCATCTTGAGCCTCTGAACAATGAGAGAGAAATTCCCACTAAACTCGAGGAAGAAGTAGTCAATCTTAAAGAAGTCTTAAAAGGCATGACTAAGGCTGAACCATGGATGGATATTCATGGATTAACTCTTTTTCCGAAGGCACGATTACCCCATGGTTTCAATTTGCCTAATCTGACAAAGTTTGATGGGACCGGTAGCCCCACCAATTTCCTGAAAATGTATGTAGGGGCAATGAGTCCCTGGGGAGTGGAAGAATCCTTAATGGCCCAACTATTTCAACAATATTTAGATGGTGCTGCAGCACATTCGTTCCTCAACCTTGAAAATACAAAGAAATCCACTTGGGCTGACATAGTCAGAGAGTTCTCAAGCCAATACAAGTATAATGAAGAAATTGATGTTACTAGACGGGATATGGAGACCACTTCTCAAAACCTTAATAAGACATTATCTTCATTCATCACTCGATGGAGAAACAAGGCTTCCAAAATGATGAGTAGGCCTAATGAGGAGGAACAACTGCAAATGGATGTGAAGAATCTTCTTCTTGTCTATCAGAAGCATATGGCATACCAGTATTTCCCGACTTTCAAAGCTTTGATTGATATGGGAACTTTAGTTGAGGATGCTGTGAAAAGGGGAGACATCAAGAAAGATGAACCTATTGGCGGCACTACTTATAATGCAAAATTTGGAAATAATAAAAGAGCCCCAAACAATGATTCAGCAGCTCCTAAGACAACTAATGCGATCCATGCCATTGGCGCATTGTCTGCATTCCAGTTGTGACCACAAAGGAACTTTACTCCTTTGAACATGACTTATTCCCAAGCTTTCTCCAAGTTAAAAAAGGCAATCTCATTCAACCCTTGAATCCACGCCCATCTCCTAAAAATCTTTACCATGGTTATGACCCAAATCAAAACTGTGAATACCGTCAAAGGTGGGGCATAATACTGAAAACTGCGCGGCTCTAAAGCATCAATTCAAAAGCTTGTGGATGATGGAAAACTTTCTCTGGGATCCATCTCCAATAAACCAAATGATTCTCAGCCTAACATCACAAAAAAACCCATTCCTAATCATAAACCCTCATTCGCCATTAATGCCATCTCTGCTGCTTCGGACGAATGCGATCCAGTTCAATTAATCCGCAAGACAGTTCCTCAAATGTATGAAATGCCGATAGCCGTAGGTTACAAGGTCATGGTCTATGTCTATTCCACTCAAGAAAAAGTCAAAATGATGCCTTGTAAAGACCCCAGCTTCTCTCTCAACAAGGATCTATTCTCTAACATATGTGAAACTTTGGATTATGATGGTGCCTTCTTCATTTTGGACTCTGATGCTGAGGAAGATGCCTCTTCGGTCTTAACAATCGTGGAGAAAAACACTGGAGGACATTCCACCACACCAAATACATACCGGCGCTCCATCTGCCTCGATGATCTTAGTGATGAGGAGTACGTGGATATATCTCATTTGACTAGAGCAGGTCGCCATTTTAAACCAACCCATTTGGAGGATGAAAATCCTTTGGAGGTATTGAGAAGGAAGGAAAAGGGCAACGAGCCAATGACTGAGGAAAGTAACAAGGAAGATGATGCTATCAAGCGCATGAAAGAAGTAAATGCTAATGTTTCCATCTAAAAACTGTTAATGCATTCCCAGCCTCATAGGGCAGCTGTTCTAAAGCATCTTAATGAAGCCTCTGTAAGCTCTTCTATAACACCTGACCAGATGGTGGGGCTCATTCATGGGGTAGATCGAACTCTCATGTTCACAGACAATGATCTCCCTGACAATGTCAACCACAACAATTCATTACACCTCACTATCCGCTGTAATGGATGGGAGATACCGAGGGTGTTGATCGACAATGGATCCGCAATCAATGTTTGCCCTCTGCGTGTGCTAACAAGACTTGGGTATTCAAAAGAAGATCTGGTACCATCCAACCAGGTGGTCGGAGCATACAATAATTCTAAGAGAGAAGTATTGGGTTTGATCAGCCTCCTCATTGAATGTGGTCCCGTGGCAAGGAAGGTGGAATTCATGGTCATTGACATACAAGCCTGTTTTAACTTCTTATTAGGAAAACCAGTGACTATTTCTGGTTGGATGGTTATACTATCCACTGCATTTTAGCAGCACCTGAAAATTCCTGGATGAATGAGGTCCCAGCTGCCACACCAGAAGCAAGCGCTGAAGAAACAGAACCAGAGTACCGTGAGGATGACGAGGAAGAAGTGGGAGCTCTAAGCATTGACACTCATGATACGTCAATTGAAGCACCAGAGGAATCCTGTATCGGCAATCCTCAAGACAATGATGATCATGACTCAAAGAAGAGATCTAGGACCGACGATTTTGACCTAGACTTTAATGTAGTATTCCCTGCTCGAGAGGTTCACACTGAGTCACTGATTCTCTTTCCGGGATATCAACATGAAGATCATTATCGTGAGTTACCACAGTTCCGAAAATTTGACGGGAACGGTGATCCTTTTATCCACTTAGTTGGATTTGTGAATGCCTTGCATCCATGGGGCATACCAGAGGAAGATTACCCCATGCTGTTTGATAAAAGTTTAGAAGGACTAGCTCTGGACTGGTAGTATTCTTCAGATTATGTAGATAGAGCCAGTTGGGAAAATGCCAACCAAGCTTTTGTTAATTGGGCTCTCGAGCATAAACAAACTGATGTCAAGAAATTCAAGCTAGTCACTTTGTGTCAAGGCGGCTTGGAAACTTTCTCGCACTTTTGTTCAAGATGCGCTTACATTCGCGCCCAGCTTCGTGTCCCTATTACTGATCGAGAGTTCATGCTCATATTACTGCGAAACTTGAATGGTTTCTATTATCGTCACATGGTTACTATAAAATACACCTCCCTTAGACACATGGAACAACATGGTTTCGACATCGATACTCTGAATTTGCAAGAAAAACGACCCCAAGAAAATGTTGAAACTCCAGATACAAATGCAAGGGTATATGCTGAGATGGATGAACCATTGAGTATGGTGTATGATCGTCTTCGGAGGTAAGGTATACTTCAAGTTCCAGCACATGTGCACTGCTATTATTGTCGTCAATTTGGGCATGAAACTGATCGATGCCATGACCTTTACTGCAAAGTGCAAAGCCTGATTGATCGTGGCATCATTAGTCCAACCCACAAAGAAGTACCTGCTAAGATGGTGTCGTCATGTCCGTGACAGCAATCCTGTCGATATCTTTCGTAAGCTGGTTGAACAAGGTAAGATTCATCCACTTCCCAGACGCCCAGGGGCAGGTCCTGTAGGGTCAAATGTTCACAATTACTACCAATATCATCAGTTGCATGGTCACGACACAAACCAATGTCATGCTCTCAGCTGTCGCATCAAGCAAATCACCAACATAGCTCTTGTCTACAGCAAAGCTACTTGATCATCTCCCAGAAAGAGGAAAGTCTTCGATAAAAGTCCTGTAAGGGGTTAGCCCATAAAAAAAAAAAATCAGCCTGTTAGTTTCTGAGAACTACGTGTAGCATGAATCCCCATTTTCACTTACACTTGAACTGCGAGATCACTCCACCTATGTAACACCTGGGATACGTAGGTAGCTCAATATGAGTTCAGCTGCTTTATTAAATAAAAAACTTTAATTAGTTCTTTCTAAAAATAACGAACTAAGCTGAGTCTGATTCCCCATAAAATGCACTTGGAGCAATGGGGATATGTAGGCAACCTTCTGGTTCGACTCAAATATATTAACTATTGTATTTCAGGCAATGTGATCAGAATTCAAGATGTCAGTCATCACAGGAGCAATTTCAGAATGCTGAATTAACGCATCAATGGGGATACATGCCCTAATCTCTATATTTCTTGTCTTTGTTCAAATATTAAGTCGGGAATGGAAGAATGAAAAAAATCTGTTTTGAACCCCTATGACAGTAAAATAATTTAAAAAGGTCAAAATAAAGTCAAAAAATAAAAATATAAATAATACAAAAGCAAAATTGCGAAGGTGGACCATTCCAGTCAAAATATGGAAAAGTTGTTTTCGGAAATTTTCTTTACTCTGCAATGCATTCTGCAATATGTAGCCTTCTTTTCTTTTCTTTTAATTCTTTTTCTCTACCTTTAGGTCCAAAAAGAAGAAATTTGTCCCTTCTCTAAGGATAACCAATTACCATCTAGAAAACAAACACCTCAGCCATATCCACGAATGCGGTCAAAGAGCCTGTAGGGATTGCCATGCAACTTCTGTCCAAAGGATTTCAAATTATGATGAAAATGGGTTATACTCAAGGAGCCGGATTAGGGAGTAATGGTAGGGGCATGAAGCAACAAATCCCCGTAGTAGACCAGCAGAACCGACATGGATTAGGATATGATCCGGGCAGCACTTCTTAAAACACCAAAAAACCTTCTTCTACCCTCAATAGTCAGTTCATCTTGCAAGGAGATACTGAGTCATACTATGAATTTCCAGAACCTTGGCTTAGTAGGAAAGAACAGAAGATTTTACCGGGATTGGAGATATTCTTCAATGAAGCTAGGAATTTGGACTTAATCAAAAGTTGGTTTGTCCGAGAACAAAACATGAAAAAAGAAAATGACTGGGTGGATAATCTGGAACATGGAGTCCTTAAGAAGCTTTTCGCTTCTGAGTCCTCTAGGGAAGGGGATTTTGACCCGGTGTCTTTGATGATACCTTTTGGCGAAAGCATTGAACATAAGTGGAGTATTGAGTGTCAGGCAAAAGACGGGCCTATAGAATTTAAAATATTTTTAGGAAACCATCCTCCACATCCATCTCATGAAAATACCTTTTCACCCCCTTCAGATGGATATCATATCGATAGCTCATATTCCAGTCAATCTACCTTGCATATCCAGTCAGAAAACTCTGATAGTGAGGAAATTGAATGTGAACCTTTATCTAAATACATTTGCATGCAAGATGTTATTTCTGACAGTGAATTTAATAATGATGAATCACTTGATATAACTGAAACATACATAAAACCCATGGAAGAATTCATTGCAATTAATATTGGTACAGAAAATGCTGTAAAAGAAGTCAAAATAGGATCATCCCTCTCCCCAACTGAATAATCTATGATTACTGCATTATTAAAAGAGTATGTTGATGTGTTCGCATGGTCTTATGCAGATATGCCTGGTGTTAATTGAGAAATTACGGAACATCGCATTCCGTTACATCCTGAAAGCAAGCCTAAGCAGCAAAAGCTCCGTCGAATGAAGCCAGAGGTTAGTCTGAAAGTGAAAGAAGAAATCCAGAAACAGCTTGATGCCAAATTCATCCAAGCTGTAAACTATCAAGTTGGCTCGCCAATATAGTGGTTGTACCCAAAAAGGATGAGAGAGTTTGCAATGATTTTCGAGATTTGAATGCTGCATCACCAAAAGATTGTTTTCCTCTACCCCACATCGATGTTCTTGTTGATAGTACAGCTGGTCATGCAATGTTTTCCTTCATGGATGGATTCTCAGGGTATAATCAAATACTCATGGCTCAAGAAGATATGACAAAGACATCTTTTATCACTCCATGGGGCACTTTTTGCTACCGAGTTATTCCTTTTGGTCTCAAGAATGCCGGAGCCACATATCAAAGGGCTGCAACCACTATCCTTCATGACCTCATCCACGACATTGTGGAGGTTTATATAGATGACATGATTGTGAAAAGTGAAGATCGTGAGGGGCATATTCCTACATTAAGGTCCTTCTTTGAAAGAATCAGGAAATACAATTTAAGGCTGAACCCTCAAAAATGTGTGTTTGGTGTCACTTCGGGGAAGTTGTTGGGATTCATTGTCAGTCAAGACGGCATCAAAATGGACTCTGAAAAGGTGAAGGCTATTCAGGAATTACCTCCTCCAAAAACAGAAAAATAAGTAAGAGGATTTCTCGGCAGAATTCAATATATCAACAGGTTCATCTCACAACTCACTATCAGATGTGAACCTATAATTAAGCTACTCAGAAAAGAGGCATCCATCCTATGAGTGGAATGAAGAATGTCAGGAAGCTTTTGATTCTATGAAAGAATAGCTTTCCAATCCACCTGTTCTAATGCCACCTAGACCAGGAGAACCTCTGATTTTGTACCTCACTATCACAGAAACGGCTATGGGAGCTCTCTTAGCCCAATATCAAGAGGGAATAAAGAAAGAGGTTGCCATATACTATCTTAGCAAGAAATTCATTGAGCCGAAGGACCAGTGTCAGGAGATGAATATGATGATGCATTCCCTGATGAGTACTTATTATTTATTAACAGTCCACAATGGTGCATGTACTTTGATTAAGCTTCTAATAGGAGAGGTAATGGAGCAGGGGTTTTGTTAGTAGATCCCGATGGAGTCCATATTCCATTTGCTGTCAAGCTGGATTTCCCAACAACAAACAATACAGCCGAGTATGAAGCCTGCATATATGGAGTAAAGGTCGCCTTGGTAGCAGGGGCAAGACATCTCACTGTGTATGGAGATTCTAATCTCATCGTATCTCAAACAATAGGAATTTGGTGGGTGAGAGATGAGAGACTTCAGCTCTACACGGAGTACCTTCAAGAATTGATCCCATATTTTGATGATATCAGCTTCACACATCTTCCTCGAGAACAAAATAGTTTCACTGATGCTTTAGCCAATCTCGCTGTTAATTTAACATGGAAAATGATATAAAGATCCAGTCAATTTTAATTGAAGAAAGAAAGGGACCAACAGTGATGGTAGCACAAATTGTCTCCGTGCTGGTTCAATAAGATGATGCTGATGTCTGGTATAAGGATATCAAGAATTTTCTGAAAACTATGCAATATCCAGAGGGAGGTGGCAAGAAGGACCGCATAGCTATCAGAAGGCTAGCTGCTCATTTTCTCATACTAAAAGGCAGACTATATCACAAAGGGTTTGATGGTACTCTGCAACTCTACGTAAATGACAGTGAAAAGCAAGTCATCATGGAAGAAATTCATGGAGGGGAATGTGGACCCCATATAAATGGAAGAATGCTGGCTCGTAAAATTTTGCGAGCAGGTTTCTATTGGAGCACTCTAGAAGGAGATTGCATCAGCTTTGTCCGCGCCTGCAAGCAATGTCAAATATTTGCTAACCTCAATCATATGCCACTTGTGTCATTGCAAAATATGACTTCTCCTTGGCCGTTTTCAAGTTGGGGCATAGACATAATCGGATAAATTCATCCAAAGGCTTCAAATGGGCATCAGTATATTCTTGTAGCAATTGATTACTTTTCGAAGTGGGTTGAAGCTGCATCATTTTTAAAGCTAGGGGTAAAGCAAGTCTCGAAATTTGTGATTGACAACATCATCTATCGGTATGGCATACCTTTTGAAATCATCTCTGATAATGGATCACAAATTGAGGGTCATCTGAAGAACACTCTCGCAAAATATACAATCAAGCATCATCATTCCTCACCTTATCGTCCCCAAACAAATGGAGCGGTGGAAGCAGCCAATAAGACAATCAAGACTATTATTGCCAAGATGACTGAAAAGACTAGGGAATGGCTTGACAAACTACCATATGCCCTTTGGGGATATAGGATATCAATTAGGACTCCAACAGGAACAACCCTGTATTCTTTGGTTTATGGGATGGAGCCAATCCTACCAGTTGAGGTGGAGATACAATCTCTAAGTGTCATAGCAAAAAGTGAAACCTCGGAAGACCAGTGGCACAAAACTCGCTATGATGAGCTTGCATTCGCAGATGAGCGCCGACTACAAGCGTTGCATAGCATACAACTCTATCAACGGAGAATTGCTTGTGCATTTAACAAAAGGGTTCGAGATAGAGACATTCGAGAAGGTGATCTAGTTTTAAAAGAAAATAGAGCTCTGTTGCATGATCCTCGAGGAAAATTCAAGCTTAACTGGTCTGGACCATTCCTGGTCAAGTATGTCACAACGGCTGGAGCAGTGAAGCCTATGGATTTTGATGGAAATGAGTTCACCCATTTCACTAATCTTGATCAGTTGAAGATATATTACGCTTAGGCATCAAAGTAATTGCAATTGTCATGATCAAGTAACCAAACAGTTTGTGGGTTTTGTATCCTATCTGGTTATTCTTAATAAATATGCCATGAGTTTCTAGATGTTCATATAATGTATGCAAAAAAAAAAGAGAAAAAAAAGAAAAAAACGGAAAAAGAAAAAAAAAGGGGAAAAACAGAAAAAAGGAAAAAGGAAAAATGAAAAAACATGTCTTTGATTGTTAAGGTTTATATGTTATGCTTTTGTGTCATATGACTAGTTAATTATGATTTGCATATCATATTTAATATTATAGTGTGCACGTGCTTAGAATTGTGTTCAAATTAAATTTCTCACAAACAGATAATTCTCACAAACAGATCTTTTATACATCCCAACTGGGGTAATTCATTTCATACATAGAAAGACATAAAGCCTTCATTTCCTACAAACTTAAAAAAAAAAAAAAAAAACACCACATAGAATATTGACATGACAATTCCCTCAGACCCTTCTCCACTTCATGGTAGGCTCGTCTGAATCTTTGACTTGACCAATATCCGCTAGAAGCCATTGAAGGTAATCTTCATCAATCAGTGGAAAGGAAGGTTCCGGTAGCGCTTATATAATTTTAGCCCCCTGCTATATAGTAGGCATTCTCTGAATACCACTCATATCAGCCTCATAAGTGGTACAAGATGGAAGAACCTGGAGGACAGGAATGTGCTCTTGCTTCCAACCAATTTGCCTTAGACATCTCCATGGAAGGTAGAAAGTAACTTGGCAAAGCCCGGGAAATTGTACACCTCTGCGACCATAATTGCAATATACAATTGCACTAACGCCAAGGTGGATTGTGACCCACTCTATGTCTTGATGTAGAAAAAAATCCTCCCACCCACCATTTTTGCTAAGTTGGTAGAAGAAAGGAAGAAGGCCTCTCTCCCGGACATGACTAGTTTTGTAAGTAAGACTCTTGTGGGGTTTCATAAGAGAAAATTTTTCTAATAGCAATAAATGAAGGGCTAATGGACATCCCTTCACAAAGCTTTGAGGGTTTCTTTTGAGTTCATCTAAGCCAAGGAACATTTCCCCCAAAATAAGTGGTACAAGACGACCCCCGCTAATAATTTGAGGAATAAGTGAAAGACACCGAACATGACATGCATTTAAAGACCATTTAGTGAGGGTACTTCCCAAAACCATAAGAATGCAAGCATTTTCTCTAGCAATCCTATAGTTGGCATTGTTAGAAAATTGCCAAGTGTCAAATTGGAAAGTCAATAATAAGTTGACAAGAAATACCTCACCATATTGTAGGTAGTTTCCATGAAGATTTTCGGGAAGATGTAAAATCGTTGATAAATCTCCCGAGATCCTGGTAGGAGATCTAGGTGTGATAACTGGACCACTGGATGGTAAGCCTAGTGATCATCGTTTTCTGATAAAGCAAATAAGCATTATGCATGAAAATTTTCTGAAAGATTTCGGAAAAACGGATAAAATTTTGCCATATGATGTTTGGTCCACCATTGAAGATAATAACCTTTGGTCAGCCCTTTTTAAGTGACAAGATTTAACAATGCATCACTCTAAGGTGACATGACCTGACAATGCATCAGTCTAAGGTGACATGACCTGACAATGTCTTAATTTAAGGTGACATGATAACACATGGAGTCATAAAAAGTAAGTAATGGTGACTTGACAACTTGTTTGTCATCAAGGCCATGAAAAACTGTAAAAACTAGAGTCAACTTGTTAATTGTCGGAATTTCTCACATTAACAAAATAAAAATTCAGAAGACTAAAACAGACGATGATGAAATCGCATTTTCAATTTTAGAAAGTTAATTGGGATTTTCTTTCAAAGACGACATTAAAGTCGCATTTAAAACTTTTAGAAAGTTAATTGGGATTTTCTATCTAAGACGACATTAAAGTCGCATTTAAAACTTTGAGAAAATTAATTGGGATTTTCTACTTAAAACGACAATAAAGTTGCATTTTCAAATTTTACAACTTTAGACGACGATAAAGTCGCATTTTCAAAATTTAGAAAATTAATTGGGATTTTCTATCTAAAACGATAATAAAGTCGCATTTTCAATGTTTAGAAAGTTAATTGGGATTTTCTAACTAAGACGACATTAAAGTCGCATTTAAAACTTTGAGAAAATTAATTGGGATTCTCTACTTAAAACGACAATAAAGTTGCATTTTCAAATTTTACAACTTTAGACGACGATAAAGTCGCATTTTCAAAATTTAGAAAATTAATTGGGATTTTCTATCTAAAATGACAATAAAGTCGCATTTTCAATGTTTAGAAAGTTAATTGGGATTTTCTATCTAAGACGACATTAAAGTCGCATTTAAAACTTTGAGAAAATTAATCGGGATTTTCTACTTAAAACGACAATAAAGTCGCTTTCAAATTTTAGAAAATTAATTGGGATTTTCTACTTAAGACGACGATAAAGTTGCATTTTTAAAATTTAGAAAATTAATTGGGATTTTCTATCTAAAACGACAATAAAGTCGCATTTTCAATGTTTAGAAAATTAATTGGGATTTTCTATCTAAGACGACAATAAAGTCGCATTTTCAATTTTAGAAAATTAATTGGGATTTTCTATTTAAAGACGACGTCAAAGTCGCATCTCCTATTTTAGAAAATTAACTGGGATTTCCCACTTAAAGCGTCAACAGAAGTCGCAAGTCATGTTTTCAAAATAGCACTGATGATAACTATTTTCTATGGAGAATATGTTATCTCAAAAGAAATTTTCTGTCAAAACTTTGTGTCTTTTCAAACATTGGCCATCATTTTCTCCGAAATTCGACCAATGTGGGGCATTTTGTAGACACCAAATTTTGAACCCCTTTTTTCAGATAAATAAAGGTTTTAAAAAATAAAAATAACAAAATCGTCATGCATCGTGGAGCGCGCGCCCCAGAGCACGAGTTTCATTCCGCCGCACGATTTTCCCTTTTTGCGTATTAGTCATATAGTTTCGGCTTTGAAGTATAATTTTCGTGAGTCGTAGTCAATTACTACAACCACCGTTTTAATAAAATGATTCATAGTATAATCATGCTCGTCTTTATTAATTTAACGAGTTTTTGTTAATTGTCTTTAGTTAGTCTTTCGGAATAATGAAAACGAGTCGTGATTAGGCGTCGGGATTTTAGTCGTATCCAAAATAAGAATCATGAAAAGATGTGAGAATAAGAATCAAATCCCATGTGTAAGAGGGGGAAATCCGTATTTTTTCAGGAAGAATCAAGTGTGCGCCAAGCACACAATCATGCACTAGACGCATGATTGTGCGCATAGCGCTCAAGCATGCTCTGCGCTAGACGCAGAGCCTTACGCCTGGCGCAAGCCGCTGTGCCTAGCGCAGCTTCCTGCGCTAGGCGCATCATCCCGACTCGATTTCGTTTTGCACGATTTTCAATGTATTTTTTTTACGTATTAGGATGTTTTAGGAAGAATATTTTCTGAAAATCTGATTTTGCCTCATTTATGAGAAAATCCAAAAAGAATAAGAATATTTGTATTTCCAAAGAGATTTGATGATGTCATTAGGGTGAGGTCATTAGAGTGATGTCATTAGGGTGATTAAGGATGAAGAAAATCTGATTTTTTTTGGGTGAAAAATCTGATTTTCTACCTCTTTGAAACCCTAGTTCACCTCCTTCATTTCTCTATAAATACCTTCATTTTTTCCACTTCAAAACAAAGTTGAAAAAAACATAATTTAACTTCACTCTCATCTTCTCTACTACTCTTCTCCTCCTTAATCTTTCCCTCTAAGCAAAAGTCTTAATTAGTAAGTAGGAAGTTGAAAAGAGTTCAACTTAACTTCACTAATTCTCTCATCTTCGCTACTCCTTTCCTCTAAAGAAATCACACTTAAGAAAAGAAAGAAAAAGTTAGTAAGATAATTAGTAAGTAAAGAAGTTCATCAAAAGAAGAAAAAACACAAAAAGAGTTTAAGTTAGTAATTAAGTGGATTTAGAAACTCACTTAGAAATTAAGAAAATCACAAAAAAGGTAGAAAAATTTGCAAAAAGGAAGTGCATCATTGAGCTAGCAAGGTAAAGTGGAAACTCTTGTTTATTTTTGATTATCTTTTTAATCATCTACTAACTTTCTCCTTGTTTTCTTCTTATCATTTTTTTCATCTTTGAAGTGATTTTATGTGGATGTCCTAATAGGTTCCCAACCTTAAATCACCCCAACAAGAATAGTCACCTCTAATGGGGTGACTCTTAGGAAACAATGTGATTATGTGATTTTCCTTAATCCAGGTGTTATTCATCACCAAAAATGATTTCATAAAAAAATTCAAGAAAAATTGTGTAAAAACATCTCCATAAAAAAAATGTGATGCTGTAATTATAGTCAGTTTTACTTTCTTGTATTATTTCATTTTGTCGTCTACATTAACTAATTAGCTCGTGGGATTTAATATTTTTCCTATGAAGTGCAAGATGTTTCCAACAACTGGGCTTTGGAATTTCTAAAAAATAAATTTTGTGCAAATAATTAAAAATCATACAACTTTGTTGTGCAAAACTGATTTTGTCCAGTACCATTTAGGATTGTTCTTTCAATAAAGTTAAAAAATAAAATCATTTAGACAAAACTAGAAACATCAAGTTTAAAGAAAACATCAGTAGCTTTTCAAAAATATAAAAATCATATTCATATGAAATTTATAAAATCATTCATGTAAATCACTAAATTTCAGAATACTGATTTTCTCTTCAGTTAAGAAAATAAATAAAAATGGTCTTAAAAATGTCCAATTAAAGTAAAAACTTATAGTCTAGTCTTTCAAAGTGTCTAGCATGTTCATACCAAATTTCACTTCAATATAAGTTCAATAAGTTAGGTTTCAAAGAACAAATTGAATAAAGGTCCTATTTTGACCAATTTTGACCCTAATTAGGGTGTACTTATTTCCTTCCTTATTAATCACTAATTAAGGTGGTTATCTTAATCCTTCATATTTAATCACTAATTAAGGTGATTATCTTAATCTCATTTCAATCACTAATTGGAGTGGTTACCTCATTTTAAATAGATTTGTTAAATTCTAAAGGAGAGTTATTCATAATCTATTCCCTCCTCTTCTTTCCCCAGTGGAATTGGCCATTTAGGTTGAGACATATGCTCGAACTACGACGGTTTTGATCCATGAGTGGATTCCAATCCCGCAATGATTGGTACGTAGTGCAACTTCAATGCTCAAACCTACCATGTACAAATGATATATTGGTCCTAAATAAAAATGGTTAATGTGTATATATGCAAATTATGTGATTTTCTTTCTTTTTAATAGACATGATTACTTTAAAATGGAAAATAACGCATTTCGTAAGAGCCCGTTCTTTAGAACGGAAGAGGAGACGAGTTCCAGACGTTCGCACCTTTTAACCTAAACCCCGAACCCTATCTCATGGTATGAAAGACCAATTTAAAAAAAAAAAAAGTCTTATCCATATGAAGTCATCATCGTTTTAAATGAATTTTCTTGAAATTGATTTTAAAACGATTTATTAAATAAATCTGTCCCTATTCAGATATTAATAGGGTGGCGACTTCCAAGTTTTTTAAAACTCATAATCCAATGAGAGACTTTCGTGGGATTCAGACCGTTAATTAAGACAGTAAAAAATCGGATACCACAGGCTGGCGACTCCACTTGGGGATTTAAGAGCTTTAAACCTGAGCAATGCGTTATTTTCTATATGTATATACTAGCATTTTTATGCGTGTGAGTAATATTAGCGTTTCTTTTCTCAATTAGTTATTCACCAGTGTTCCAAATTTTTTGATTCAAACAGACATTTATAATTTTTTAATTTTTTTATGTTTTTCTTAAATCAATGTTTTGTTGGTTATTTAGTTATTTGTTCATCATTATTCAAATATAGTGTTGAGAGAAGGAAATATAAAGCAGATGAAAGCTTGTGCTCAAATAAAGTGGAAGAATTTGTGTATCAGGTTCAATCGTTGAATATTAATAAAGTGGAAGAGTTTGATTTATATAATAGAGTTTACCGAATAATAATCAACATTTAGGTTTTAGAATATTATGAGTATAATTATTAATATGAAATTCAAGTTATTATTTTTTTTCTTCTGATTGTGTCAATCAAGTTATATTATAAATTTAATTTTTTATCATAGTTTTTCACACATGCAAGAAGAGGAAATCATTCTCCTTAATTGTATATTTAATTGAAATTTCAAATTCATTTCCATTGTTAAATTGTTCAATATATATCGCAAGTAGGAAGAAGAAAAGATTATTTAATATATATGGAAATTTAAATTCATTAAGGGTAATATATATGTTGTGGATGGGCATTTAAGTAAATTCCAAGGGGGACACCATTGCTCCCCCCTTGGCTTATATAATAGAGATAATAAAGAAAATTAATCATGGCTATTCCCAATTTAATTTTTGTATATAGCATGCTTATGTGAAAATTACGTGTGCTTGGTAGCTTATCGATCCATACACGTGCACTCTTTTAGCCATTTTCTTATTAGGTCTGATACCTCTGTCTATTGGCAAGGGTCAGAATTTTAGAATGACAAATTAATGAATTAAGGGCGTAAAACCTGCATCCGCAAGCTATTGCGATCGACTCTGTCGGGAGCATCCACCCTCGATGGACACAATGGAAGTGACTCGAGGACACTTTAACATAATCTCTCCTAAAATGAATCACCTTTTAGTTGACTTCTAGGACACAAGGATCAATGCACAAATGTCATTTATTTATTTCAGTTATTGAATAATGTGAAAAAAAAAACTTTCAAAAAATTCCTCAGTCCGTTTTCAGTCGGTCAATATTTCGGTAATCATTAAGTATAGCTGAATTGCCGTTGGAGGTCTATTAATCAAATCTATGCAGACACGGAAGAATCTTTGGGAACCATGTACAGTCGTCTGAAAAGACAGGGTCTTCTGGAAGCGAAGCATCACTGTTACACTTTACCGCCGCCAGGGGTGGACATGGGATTATACTGCAACTTTTACCATCAGTATGGACACGATACAGAACGGTGTGTTGACCTTCGACATGCCATCCACCAGTTAATAGAAGATGGAAAAATTCCCATTCCTCCATCATGGGTGCCCCCAATTGTGTCCTTCACTAAGGCTGATCTTCCCAAGGAACTAGATCCTCGTCAAGTTTTGTACATCACTTTGAAATACAATGGGTGAGAAATGACTAATGTACTAATAGATGACGGATCGACACTTAATGTTTGCCCCAAAGGAACACTTTATGAGTTAGGGTATAACAGCACGTTATTAAACCTTACTAATACAATATTGGGAGCATACGACAATTCTTCAGGGAGGACTGTAGGAACAATCAACCTTCAACTGAGGTATAAAGACTGGATTTGTGATGCAGATTTCACGGTTGTCGAAGCTTTAACCTCATTCTCTTTGTTGTTGGGGCGACCATGGCTCCATGCAAACAAAGTCGTTGCCTCTCCTCACACCAAAAACTAAAATAACCATCCATGGGAATCCTGCGCGACCAAGAAATTTCACCCCCGCACCGCCAACGGTAGAGGATGAAACAGGTCCTCAGGATGTTCCCCTCAACCCTTCCATGCTAGGGAGTAATGTTCCTTCAGTACCCCCAAGGATCCAATTCAGAAGCCATTTACACTATCCCAATGACAATTAATCAACTCATCGCTTATGCCGACGTCTGTTGTGCTCAAAATATGCCAATAGGACCTCTCAACACAGATCAGGCTGAAACCACCTCTGCCATAACCTTCTCTGATAAAGATCTCCCCGATAACCCAGTTCATAACAGTGCTTTGTACATTGCTGTTGATCACAGTGCCAGACATATCAAAGGTGTAATGGTCGATAACGGAGCTTCTGTCAATCTTTGTCTCCTCAGTACCCTTAAATGGCTCGGGTATTCCCCTCCTCAAGGAGAAACCTCAATAGGGACCATGGTTGCATATGATGGTTCCAAGCGGGAAATTATGGGGTCAACAACTATGATCTTGCGTATCGGAGCTGTCATACGAAAGGTGGACATTATGATCATCGATTGCGAAGCTCCTTTCACAATGTTGTTGGGACGACCATGGCTCCACGAAAACCATGCTATCATCTCGATGTTGCACGAAAAAGTGAAAATGGTAACTCCGCACGGAGTAATCACCATCCCAAGAGAAATAGCCATGGGAGCAGAAATGCAAAAATCTCACATATCTCATGTGTGTCACTTAAATCACGAACAGAATGGCAAGGATACCGTAAAAACCGCATCAAATATGCCGCCCCTCAAACTGGTAAAATCCTATTTCCACTGGCCTATTCCCGAGGAGGATCTTGATCAACCGAATTGGGTACCGGATATGAGAGAAGTGAAGAGAATTGAAGAGAAGTTTCATTTGCTATACAAAGAAACATGGGCCGTTCTGTGTGAGGGAAAAGAAAGTCCAGCACACAAAGTTGCCGCCATCCAATCTATCATGGAACCCTATATATTCGTTGATGAAATTGATTATGAAACAAGAGCCTCTTGCATGCTGGTGTGCAAGGCATGGGCATCATGGCTCCTCAGCCGAGAAGACAACCCCTTATATGTCAAGAAGAAGAAAGAAAGGTGGGACAGACGTCTTCAAACAGGAGAACATATGGCTTGGCGCCCGACAAACTGAAGTCTGAAAAGTTTAGGAAGTACCTGATTCATTTTATCGCTTTTATATTGTATTTTGTAGGTGGAGCTACGTGCGGCTTGATTCCCTAAAAAATTATATTAAAAAAAAATCTAATGTTGTATGCATCTATCTTAGTTTCTCTACTATGTAATGTACTAAAAGGGGTACGTAGGCAACTCATTTTCTGAATGCAGCTGCAAAAACAAAAAGAAAAGAGAAAAAATTATGTTAAATTTCATTTTTAGTATATCAGAACTACCTTGGGCCTGATTCTCCATTCAAAAAAAAATCATCACCGGAAAAATTTATTCCCCAAATCCAAATCCACTTATGGAGATACGTAGGCAACCTTCGAGTGCGGCCCTGTTTGCATTTAATACTTTCTTTTGTGGTTTCAGCACTTAGAAGCAATCAATAGGTGCATACCACTACAAAGAAGAACGATATATGGGGACACACGCCTCGTTATACCTCTTTTCTCTTATTTCTATTGTAGCAGAAAATGGATGAGGACACATGCCTCGTTATACCTCTTTTCTCTTATTTCTATAGTAGCAGAAAATGGAAGGATATTATCAAATTGATTTTGAACAATGTTTGTGTATTATCCCAAAACAAATGAGTCCAAGAGTGGCAGTTTAAAATGTAAATAAAAGGTCCAAGTCTAAAAAAAAGAGAATAACAAGTCAAAGAAATCTAATGAAAAATATCAAAATAAATGATAGAGTCAAGGTACACCTTTTAATAAATGATAACTGAAATTAGGGTAAAAAAAAAAGAGAGAATTTTCAAAGATATCATTTCTTTCATTCCCTGCAAAAACAAAAAAAAAGAGAAAAAAAGAAACAAAGTCTGGATAAACTTCTGTGTTAACTTTTCATCTCATTTCACAAGAACTCTGCCTGGGGCCGCTCAAGATCTAGGTTGATTCGCCGAAGTTATGACCATAGTGAACGTTCTCTGTCAGTAATACTGTCATCCTTGTCTACACCAGCTGTATTCTCTGCTACACGTCTCAACATGTCTGAAATTCCCAACAACGAGCACCCACAAAACTCTACCCCTCCACCTGATCCAATGATTGAGCTCCGAGGACTTGTCCAGGCCATGCTTGACCGACAGGATAATATTGAGTTGTTAGGCATAATGCGCCAAAGCGCCCAGATGCCTCCTCCTCCGGACTCGGAAGTAGCTTCGCCTTTTCATCTTGAGCCTCTGAACAATGAGAGAGAAATTCCCACTAAACTCGAGGAAGAAGTAGTCAAGCTTAAAGAAGTCTTAAAAGGCATGACTAAGGCTGAACCATGGATAGATATTCATGGATTCACTCTTTTCCCAAAGGCACGATTACCCCATGGTTTCAAAATGCCTAATCTGACAAAGTTTGATGGGACCGGTAGCCCCACCAATTTCCTGAAAATGAATGTAGGGGCAATGAGTCCCTGGGGAGTGGAAGAATCCTTGATGGCCCAACTATTTCAACAATATTTAGATGGTGCTGCAGCACATTGGTTCCTCAACATTGAAAATACAAAGAAATCCACTTGGGCTGACATAGTTAGAGAGTTCTCAAAACAATACAAGTACAATGAAGAAATTGATGATACTAGAAGGAATCTGGAGCCCACTTCTCAAAACCTTAATGAGACGTTTTCTTCATTCATCACTCGATGGAGAAACAGGGCTCCCAAAATGATGAGTAGGCCTAATGAGGAGGAACAACTGCAAATGGTTGTGAAGAACCTTCTTCCTGTCTATCAGAAGCATATGGCATACCAGCATTTCCCGACTTTCAAAGCTTTGATTGCTACGAGAACTTTAGTTGAGGATGCTGTGAAAAGGGGAAACATCAAGAAAGATGAACCTATTGGCGGCACTACTTATAATGCAAAATTTGGAAATAACAAAAGAGCCCCAAACAATGATTTAGCAGCTCCTAAGACAACTAATGCGATTCATGCCATTTGCGCATCGTCTGCATTCCAGTTGCGACCACAAAGGAACTTTACTCCTTTGAACATGACTTATTCTAAAGCTCTCTCCAAGTTAAAAAAAGGCCAATCTCATTCAACCCTTGAATCCACGCCCACCTCCTAAAAATCCTTACCCTGGTTATGACCCAAATCAAAACTGTGAATACCATCAAAGCCCGGGGCATAATATTGAAAAATGCACGGCTCTAAAGCATCAAATTCAAAACCTGGTGGATGATGAAAAACTTTCTTTGGAATCCATCTCCAATAAACCAAATAACTCTCAGCCTAACATCACAAAAAACCCCATTCCTAATCATAAACCCTCATTCTCCATTAATGTCATCTCTGCTGCTTCGGACGGATGCGATCCAGTTCAGTTAATCCGCAAGATAGTTCCTCAAATGTATGAAATGCCGATAGTCGTATATTACAAGTGCCTGGTCTATGACTATTCCATTCAAGAAAAAGTCAAAATGATGCCTTGTAAAAACCCCAGCTTCTCTCTCAACAAGGATCCATTCTCTGACATATGTGGAACTTTGGATTATGATGGTGCCTTCTTCATTTTGGACTCTGATGCTGACGAAGATGCCTCTTCGGTCATAACAATCGTGGAGAAAAACACTGGAGGACATTCCACCACTCCAAATACATACCGGTGCCCCATCTGCCTCGATGATCTTAGTGATGAGGAGTACGTGGATATATCTCATTTGACTAGAGCAGGTCGCCATTTTAAACCATCCCATTTGGAGGATGAAAATCCTTTGGAGGTATTGAGAAGGAAGGAAAAGGCAAAGAGCCAATGACCGAGGAAAGTAACAAGGAAGATGATGCTATCAAGCGCATGAAAGAAGTAAATGCTAATGTTTCCATCTGAAAATTGTTAATGCATTCCCAGCCTCATAGGGCAGCTGTTCTAAAGCATCTTAATAAAGCCTTTGTAAGCTCTTCTATAACACCTGACCAGATGGTGGGGCACATTCATGGGGTAGATCGAACTCTCATGTTCACAGACAATGATCTACCTGACAATATCAACCACAACAATTCATTACACATACTATACGCTGTAATGGATGGGAGATACCTAGGGTGTTGATTGACAATGGCTCCGCAATTAATGTTTGCCCACTGCGTGTGCTAACAAGACTTGGGTATTCAAAACAAGATCTGGTACCATCCAACCAGGTGGTCAGAGTATACAATAATGCTAAGAGAGAAGTATTGGGTTTGATCAGCCTCCTCATTGAATGTGGTCCCGTGGCAAGGAAGGTGGAATTCATGGTCATTGACATACAAGCCAGTTTTAACTTCATATTAGGAAGACCATGGCTGCATGAAAATAGAGCAGTAGCCTCTACTCTACATCAGAAGGTAAAGCTTCTCGATCGAGTCGTGGTGTGACTATTTCCGGTGATACAGAAATTATGACCATCTCCAACGCCGGAAAATCAGTATTGTATCTGAATGAAGCGAGAGGGCACTAGGTTGGATGGTTATACTATCCACTGCATTTTAGCAGCACCTAAAAATTCCTGGATGAATGAGGTCCTAACTGCCACACCAGATGCAAGTGCTGAAGAAACAGGACCAGAGTATAGTGAGGATGACGAGGAAGAAGTGGGAGCTCCAAGCATTGACACACATGATAAGTCAATTGAAGCACCAGAGGAATCCTGTATCGGCAATCCTCAAGACAATGATGATCATGACTCAGAGAAGAGATCTAGGACCGACGATTTTGACCTGGACTTTAATGTAGTATGCCCTGTTCGAGAGGTTCACACTGAGTCACTGATTCTCTTTCCGGGATATCAACATGAAGATCATTATCGTGAGTTACCACAGTTTCGAAAATTTGACGGGAACGGTGATCCTTTTGTCCACTTAGTTGGATTTGTGAATGCCTTGCATCCATGGGGTATACCAGAAGAAGATTACCCCATGTTGTTTGACAAAAGTTTAGAATGACCAGCTCTGGACTGGTACTATTCTTCAGATTGTGTAGATAGAGCCAGTTGGGAAAATGCCAACCAGGCTTTAGTTAATTGGACTCTCAAGCATAAACAAACTGATGTCAAGAAATTCAAGCTAGTCACTTTACGTCAAGGCGGCTTGGAAACTTTCTCGCACTTTTGTTCAAGATGCACTTACATTCGCGCCCAGCTTCATGTCCCTATTACTGATCGAGAGTTCATGCTCATATTGCTGCGAAACATGAACGGTTTCTATTATCGTCATATGGTTACTATAAAATACACCTCCCTCAGCCACATGGAACAATATGGTTTCAACATCGATACTCTAAAATTGCAAGAAAAACGACCCCGAGATAATATTGAAATTCCCGATACAAATCTAAGGGTATATGCTGAGATGGATGAACCATTGAGTATGGTGTATGATCGTCTTCGGAGGCAAGGTATACTTCAAGTTCCAGCGCATGTGCACTGTTTACCCCTTCCTGGAACAGACATGAGCAAATTTTGCTATTATTGTCGTCAATTTGGGCATGAAACTGATCGATGCCATGACCTTTACTACAAAGTGCAAAGCCTGATTGATCGAGGCATCATTAGTCCAACCCACAAAGAAGTACCTGCAAAGATGGTGTCATCATGTCCGCGACCGCAATCCCATGTCGATATCTTTCGCAAGCTGGTTGAACAAGGTAAGATTCATCCACTTCCCAGACGCCCAGGGGTAGATCCTGTAGGGTCAAATGTTCACAAGTACCACCAATATCATCAGTTGCATGGTCACGACACAAACCAATGCCATGCTCTCAGCTGTCGCATCAAGCAAACCACCAACATAGCTCTTGTCTACAACAAAGCTACTTGATCATCTCCCAGAAAGAGGAAAGTCTTCGGTAAAAGTCCTGTAGGGGGTTAGCCCGTCAAAAAAAAAAAAAAAAAAAAATTCAGCTCGTTAGTATCAGAGAACTACGTGCAGCTTGAATTCCCATCATCACTTACACTTGCACTGCGAGATCACTCCACCTATGTAACACCTGGGGTACGTAGGTAGCTCAATATGAGTGCAGCTACTTTATTACATAAAAAACTTTAGTTCTTTCTTAAAATAACGAACTATGCTGAGTTTGATTCCCCATAAAGTGCACTTGGAGCAATGGGGATATGTAGGCAACCTTCGGGTTCGACTCAAATATATTAACCATTGTATTTCAGGTAACGTGATCAGGATTCAAGATGCCAGTCTTCACAGGAGCAATTTCAGAATGCTGAATTGACGCATCAATGGGGATATAAGCCCTAATCTCTATATTTTCTGTCTTTATTCAAATATTAAGTAGGGAATGGAAGAATGAAAAAAATCTATTTTCATCCCCAATGACAGTAAAATCTTTTAAAAAGGTCAAAATAAAGTCAAAAAATAAAAAAAATAAATAATACAACAGCAAAATTGCGAAGGTGGACCATTCCAGTCAAAATATGGCAAAGTTGTTTTCAAAAATTTTCTTTACTCTGCAATGCATTCTGCAATATGTAGCCTTCTTTTCTCTTCTTTTAATTCTTTTTCTCTACCTTTAGGTCCAAAAAGAAGAAATTTGTCCCTTCTCTAAGGATAACCAATTACCATCAGAAAACAAACACCTCAGCCATATCCACGAATACGGTCAAAGATCCAGTAGGGATTGCCATGCAACCTCTATCCAAAGGATTTCAAATTATGATGAAGATGGGTTATACTCAAGGAGCCGGATTAGGGAGTAATGGTAGGGGAATGAAGCAACCAATCCCCGTAGTAGACCAGCAGAACCGACATGGGTTAGGATATGATCCGGGCAGCACTTCTCAAAACACCAAAAAAACTTCTTCTACCCTCAATGGTCAGTTCATCCTGCAAGGAGATACTGAGTCATACTATGAATTTCCAGAACCTTGGCTTAGTAGGAAAGAACAGAAGATTTTACCGAGATTGGAGATATTCTTCAATGAAGCTAGGAATTTGGACTTAATCAAAAGTTGGTTTGTCCGAGAACAAAACATGAAAACTGAAAATGACTGGGTGGATAATCTGGAACATGGAGTCTTTAAGAAGATTTTCGCTTCTGAGTCCTCTAGGGAAGGGGATTTTAACCCGGTGTCTTTGATGATACCTTTTGGCGAAAGCATTGAACATAAGTGGAGTATTGTGTGTTAGGCAAAAGACGGGCCTATAGAATTTAAAATGTTTTTAGGAAACCATCCTCCACATCCATCTCATGAAAATACCTTTTCACCCCCTTCAGATGGATATCATATTGATAGCTCATATTCCAGTCAATCTACCTTGCATACCCAGTCAGAAGACTCTGATAGTGAGGAAATTGAATGTGAACCTTTATCTAAATACATTTGCATGCAAGATGTTATTTCTAACAGTGAATTTAACAATGATGAATCACTTGCTACAACTGAAACATACATAAAATCCATGGAAGAATCCATTGTAATTAATATTGGTACAGAAAATGTTGTAAAAGAAGTCAAAATAGGATCATCCCTCTCCCCAACTGAACAATCTATGATTATTGCATTATTAAAAGAGTATGTAGATGTGTTCGCATGGTATTATGCTGATATGCCTGATGTTAATAGAGAAATTGCGGAACATCGCATTCCGTTACATCCTGAAAGCAAGCCTAAGCAGCAAAAGCTCCGCCGAATGAAGCCAGAGGTTAGTCTGAAAGTGAAAGAAGAAATCCAAAAACAACTTGATGCCAAATTTATCCAAGCTGTAAAACATCCAAGTTGGGTCGCCAATATAGTGGTTGTACCCAAAAAGGATGGGAGAGTTCAGGTATGCATTGATTTTCGAGATTTGAATGTTGCGTCACCAAAAGATTGCTTTCCTCTACCCCACATCGATGTTCTTGTTGATAGTACGACTGGTCATGCAATGTTTTCCTTCATGGATGGATTCTCAGGGTATAATCAAATATTCATGGCTCACGAAGACATGACAAAAACATCTTTCATCACTCCATTGGGCACTTTTTGCTACCGAGTTATGCCTTTTGGTCTCAAGAATGCCGGAGCCACATATCAAAGGGCTGCAACCACTATCCTTTATGACCTCATCCACGACATTGTGGAGGTTTATGTAGATGACATGATTGTGAAAAGTGAAGATCGTGAGGGGCATATTCCTGCATTAAGGTCCTTCTTTGAAAGAATCAGGAAATACAATTTAAGGCTGAACCCTAAAAAATGTGTGTTTGGCGTCACTTCGATGAAGTTGTTGGGATTCATTGTCAGTCAATACGGCATCAAAGTGGACTCTGAAAAGGTGAAGGCTATTCAGGAATTACCTCCTCCAAAAACAGAAAAAGAAGTAAGAGGATTTCTCGGCAGAATTCAATATATCAGCAGGTTCATCTCACAACTCACTATTAGATGTGAACCTATATTTAAGCTACTCAGAAAAGGGGCATCCCATGAGTGGAATGAAGAATGTCAGGAAGCTTTTGATTCTATGAAAGAATACCTTTCAAATCCACATGTTCTAATGCCACCTAGACCAGGAGAACCTCTGATTTTGTACCTCACTATCACATAAACGGCTATGGGAGCTCTCTTAGCCCAATATCAAGAGGGAACAAAGAAAGAGATTGTCATATACTATCTTAGCAAGAAATTCATTGAGTATGAGATAAGATATACCCCACTGGAAAAAGCATGTGTTTCCTTGGTCTATGCCACGAAGAAGTTGAGGATCACCTTCAAGCTCATACTACCTATCTGATCTCAAGACTTGATCCAATCAAGTATCTGTTTGAAAAACCCATTCTTAGTGAAAGATTGGCAAGATGGCATGCTATGCTTTCTGAGTTTGATATTCAATGTGTCAGCCAGAAATCTGTTAAAGGACGAGCCATATCTGAAGCCCTAGCAGAAGGACCAGTGTCAGGAGATGAATATGATGATGCATTCCCTGATGAGTACTTATTATTTATTAACAGTCCACAATGGTTCATGTACTTTGATTAATCTTCTAATAGGAAAGGTAATGGAACAGGGGTTTTGTTAGTAGATCCCGATGGAGTCCATATTCCATTTGCTGTCAAGCTGGATTTCCCAACAACAAACAATACAGCCGAGTATGAAGCATGCATATATGGAGTAAAGGTCGCCTTGGTAGCAGGGGCAAGACATCTCACTGTGTATGGAGATCCTAATTTTATCATATCTCAAACAATAGGAATTTGGAGGATTAGAGATGAGAGACTTAAGCTCTACACGGAGTACCTTCAAGAATTGATCCCTTATTTTGATGATATCAGCTTCAAACATCTTCCTCGAGAACAAAATAGTTTCACTGATGCTTTAGCCAATCTCGCTCTTAATTTAACATGGGAAAATGGTACAAAGATCCAGTCAGTTTTAATTGAAGAAAGGAAGGGACCAACAGTGATGGTAGCACAAATTGTCTCCGCGCTGGTTCAATAAGATGATGATGATGTCTGGTATAAGGATTTCAAGAATTTTCTGGAAACTATGCAATATCCAGAGGGAAGTGGCAAGAAGGACCGCATAGCTATCAGAAGGCTGGCTGCTCATTTTCTCATACTAAAAGGCAGACTGTATCACAAAGGGTTTGATGGTACTCTGCAACTCTGCGTAAATGACATCGAAAAGTAAGTCATCATGGAAGAAGTTCATGGAGGGGAATGTGGACCTCATATGAACGGAAGAATGTTGGCTCGTAAAATTTTGCGAGCAGGTTTCTATTGGAGCACTCTAGAAGGCGATTGCATCAGCTTTGTCCGCGCCTGCAAGCGATGTTAAATATTTGCTAACCTCAATCATATGCCACCTGTGTCATTACATAATATGAATTCTCCTTCGCCGAAGTTGGGCCATAGACATAATCGGACAAATTCATCCAAAGGCTTCAAATGGGCATCAGTATATACTTGTAGCAATTGATTACTTTTCGAAGAGGGTTGAAGCTGCATCATTTTCAAAGCTAGGGGCAAAGCAAGTCTCGAAATTTATGATTAACAACATCATCTGTCGGTATGGCATACCTTTTGAAATCAGCTCTGATAATGGATCACAATTTGAGGGTCATTTGAAGAACACTCTCGCAAAATATGCAATCAAGCATCATCGGTCCTCACCTTATCGTCCCCAAACAAATGGAGCGGTGGAAGCAACCAATAAGACAATCAAGACTATTGTTGCCAAGATGACTGAAAAGACTAGGGAATGGCATGACAAACTACCATATGCACTTCGGGGATATAGGATATTAATTAGGACTCCAACAAGAACAACCCTGTATTCTTTGATTTATGGGATGGAGCCAATCCTACCAGTTGAGGTGGAGATACAATCTCTCAGGGTCATAGCAGAAAGTGAAATCTCGGAAGACCAATGGCACAAAACTCGCTATGATGAGCTTGCATTCGCAGATGAGCGCCAACTACAAGCATTGCATAACATACAACTCTATCAACGGAGAATTGCTCGTGCATTTAACAAAAGGGTTCGAGATAGAGACATTTGAGAAGGTGATCTAGTTTTAAAACAAAATAGAGCTTCGTTGCATGATCCTCGAGGAAAATTCAAGCCTAACTAGTCTGGACCATTCCAGGTCAAGCATGTCACCGTGGCTGGAGCAGTGAAGCTAATAATGGATTTTGATGGAAATGAGTTCACCCATTTCACTAATCTTGACCAGTTGAAGAAATATTACGCTTAAGCATCAAAGTAATTGTAATTGTCATGATCAAGTAACCAAGCAGTGTGTGGGTTTTGCATCTTATCTGGTTATTCTTAATAAACATGCCATGAGTTTCTAGATATTTATATAATGTATGAAAAAAAAAACGAAAAAAAGAAAAAAAGCTGAAAAAGAAAAAATAAAAGGGGAAAAACGGAAAAGAGGAAAAAAGGAAAAAGGAAAAAGGAAAAATGAAAAAACATGTCTTTGATTGTTAAGGTTTATATGTTATGCTTTTATGTGTCATATGATTAGTTAATTATGATTTGCATGTCATATCTAATATTAAAGTGTGCATGTGTTTAGAATTGTGGAAATTCTCACAAGCAGATAATTCTCACAAACAGATCTTTTATTCAGCTCAACTAGGATACTTCATTTTATACATAAAAAGACATAAAGCCTTCATTTCCTACAAAATTTAAGAAAATAAAAAAATAAAAAAACTACATAGAAAATAAACATGACAATTCCCTCAAACCCTTCTCCTCTTCATGGTAGGCCCTTCTGAATCTTTGTCTTGACCAATATCCGCTAGAAGCCATTGAAGGTAATCTTCATCAATCACTGGAAAGGAAGGTTCCGGTAGCGCTGATATAATTTTAGCCCCCTGCCATATAGTAGGCATTCTCTGAATACCACTCATATCAGCCTCATAAATGATACAAGATGGAAGAACCTGGAGGGCAGGAATGTGCTCTTACTTCCAACCAATTTGCCTTAGACATCTCCATGGAAAGTAGAAAGTAACTTGGCAAAGCCCGGGTAATTGTACACCTCTGTGACCAGAATTGCAATATACAATTGCACTAACGCCGAGGTGGCTTGTGACCCACTTTATGTCTTGATGTAGAAAAAAATCCTCCCACCCACCATTTTTGCTAAGTTGATAGAAGAAAGGAAGAAGGCCTCTCTCCCGGACATGACTAGTTTTGTAAGTAAGACTCTTGTGGGGTTTCATAAGAGAAAATTTTTCTAATAGCAATAAATGAAGGGCTAGTAATGGACATCTCTTCACAAAGCTTTGAGGGTTTCTTTTGATTTCATCTAAGCCAAGGAACATTTCCCCCAAAATAAGTTGTCCAAGACGACCCCCGCTAACAATTTGAGGAATAAGTGAAAGACACCGAACATGGCATGCATTTAAAGACCATTTAGTGAGGGTACTTCTCAAAATCATAAGAATGCAATCATTTTCTCTAGCAATCCTATAGTTGGCATTGTTAGAAAATTGCCAAGTGCCAAATTGGAATGTCAATAATAAGTTGACAAGAAATACCTCACCATATTGTAGGTAGTTTCCATGAATATTTTCGGAAAGATGTAAAATCGTTGATAAATCTCCCGAGATCCTGGTAGGAGATCTAGGTGTGATAACTGGACCATTGGATGGCAAGCCTAGTAAATCGTTGACCTCTTCAACAAGAGGCACAATCTCCCGGTCTCCAAAGCGGAGGACATGGCAAGTTTCATCCCAAAATTTGGAAGTAGCATGAATCATGTCGTAACAAATAGAAAGTGAAAGCAAAGGCATAAGCACCTTAGTGAAGCGGGAAGAGGAAAATGATTGCCTTGGTTGCTCCAAGTTTCTTGTGATCCCCGAGAGTTGTTTTTTCTCCCCACTCCGCATTTCAATAGCTTCTTCATAAGTAAGAACCATTTTTGGTGAAAGGAAAAATTAGAGAAAAGATTGGAGTAGTGGAAGGGGTGCTATAGAAATGAAGAACTATGCCCCTTTTATAGATGGAGAAGATGATCATCCATGATTTATGCCATGGATAATGAGTTTGAGTATTGTCCATAGGATAATAAGGAGCATCCTTCACAATGGTTAATGACCAAGCATTTGTGGTATCGCAATTTTTACTAAAGCCGAACATAAAAAAAAACCGTGTCAATGATGAATCAAGAACGTTGATACAGTCCCTTTTCCTAATGATCATCCAAAATAATAACTTTGATCAATCTATTTTATATAGTGATCATCATTTTCGGATAAAGTAAATAAGCATTATGCATGAAAATTTTTCTAAAAGATTTCGGAAAAAACAGATAAAATTTTGCCATATGAGGTTTGGTCCACCATAAAAGATAATAACCTTTGGTCAGCCCTTTTTAAGTGACAAGATTTAACAATGCATCACTCTAAGGTGACATGACCTGACAATGCATCACTCTAAGGTGACATGACCTGACAATGTCCTAATTTAAGGTGACATGATAACACATGGAGTCATAAAAAGTAAGTAATGGTGACTTAAAAACTTGTTTGTCATCAAGGCCATGAAAAACTGTAAAAACTGGAGTTGACCTGTTAATTGTCGGAATTTCTCACATTAACAAAAGACAAATTCAGAAGACTAAAAAAAACGATGATGAAATCGCGTTTTCAATTTTAGAAAGTTAATTGGGATTTTCTATCTAAGACGACATTAAAGTCACATTTAAAACTTTTAGAAAGTTAATTAGGATTATCTTTCTAAGACGACATTAAAGTCGTATTTAAAACTTTGAGAAAATTAATTGGGATTTTCTACTTAAAACGACAATAAAGTCGCATTTTCAAATTTTAGAAAATTAATTGGGATTTTCTACTTAAGACGACGATAAAGCCGCATTTTCAAAATTTAGAAAATTAATTGGGATTTTCTATCTAAAACGACAATAAAGTCGCATTTTTAATGTTTAGAAAGTTAATTTTGATTTTCTATCTAAGACGACATTAAAGTCGCATTTAAAACTTTAAGAAAATTAATTGGGATTTTCTACTTAAAACGACAATAAAGTCGCATTATCAAATTTTAGAAAATTAATTGGGATTTTCTACTTATGACGATGATGAAGTCGCATTTTCAAAATTTAGAAAATTAATTGGGATTTTCCATCTAAAACGACAATAAAATCGCATTTTCAATGTTTAGAAAATTAATTGGGATTTTCTATCTAAGACGACAATAAAGTAGCATTTTAAATTTTAGAAAATTAATTGGAATTTTCTATTTAAAGACGACGTCAAAGTCGCATCTCCTATTTTGGAAAATTAACTGGAATTTTCTACTTAAAGCGTCAACAGAAGTCGCAAGTCATGTTGTCAAAATAGCACTGATGATAACTATTTTCTATGGAGAATATGTTATCTCAAAAGAAATTTTATGTCAAATTTTTGTGTCTTTTCAAACATTGGCCATCATTTTCTCTGAAATTCGACCAATATGGGGCATTCTGTAAACACTAAATTTTGAACCCCTTTTTCGGATAAATAAAGTTTTTGAAAAATGAAAATAACAAAATCATCATGCATCGTGGAGCGCGCGCCCCGGAGCGCGAGTTTCATTCCGTCGCATGATTTTCCCTTTTTTGCGTATTAGTCATACAGTTTCGGCTTAGAAATATAATTTTCGTGAGTCATAGTCAATAACTACGACCACCGTTTTAATAAAATGATTCATAGTATAATCATGCTCGTCTCTATTAATTTAACGAGTTTTTGTTAATTGTCTTAAGTTAGTCTTTCGGAAAAATGAAAACGAGTCGCGATTAGGCGTCGGGATTTTAGTCGTATCCCAAATCCGGCATTAATCAGTTTTCTTGATGGTCAAGTCATTGTTCATTGGATAAAGAATAAAAATATGTTCTTTATCCACTAATCACATCCTTTATCCATTAGTTAGAGAATAAGAATCATGAAAAGATGTGAGAATAAGAATCAAATCCCATGTGTAAGAGGAGGAAATCCGGATTTTTTCCGGAAGAATCAAGTGTGCGCCAAGCACATAATCATGCACTAGACGCATGATTGTGCGCCTAGTGCTCAAGCATGCTCTGCGCCAGACGCAGAGCCTTGCGCCTGGTGCAAGGCGCTGTGCCTAGCGCAGCTTCCTGCGCTAGGCGCAGCATCCTGATCAGTTTTGTTTTGCACGATTTTCAATGCAATTTTTTTACGTATTAGGATGTTTTAGGAAGAATATTTTCTGAAAATATGATTTTGCCTCATTTATGAGAAAATCCAAAAAGAATAAGAAAATTTGTATTTCCAAAGAGATTTGATGATGTCATTAGCGTGAGGTCATTAGAGGGATGTCATTAGGGTGAAAATCAGATTTTTTTTTTGGGTGAAAAATCTGATTTTCTACCTCTTTGAAACCCTAGTTCACCTCCTTCATTTCTCTATAAATACCTTCATATTTTCCACTTCAAAACAAAGTTGAAAAAAACACAATTCAAATTGGCTCTCATCTTCTCTACTACTCTTCTCCTCCTTAATCTTTCCATCTAAGCAAAAGTCTTAATTAGTAAGTAGGAAGTTGAAAAGAGTTCAACTTAACTTCACAAATTCTCTCATCTTCTCTACTCCTTTCCTCTAAAGAAATCACACTTAAGAAAAGAAAGAAAAAGTTAGTAAGATAATTAGTAAGTAAAGAAGTTCATCAAAAGAAGAAAAAACACAAAAAGAGTTTAAGTTAGTAATTAAGTGGATTTAGAAACTCACTTAGAAATTAAGAAAATCACAAAAAGGTAGAAAAATTTGCAAAAAGGAAGTGCATCATTGAGCTAGCAAGGTAAAGTGGAAACTCTTGTTTATTTTTTATTATCTTTTTAATCATCTACTAACTTTCTCCTTGTTTTCTTCGTATCATTTTTTTAATCTTTGGAGTGATTTGGGTATGTGGAAGTCCTAATAGGTTCCCAATCTTAAATCACCCCACCTAGAATAGTCACCTTTAATGGGGTGACTCTTAGGAAACAATGTGATTATGTGATTTTCCTGAATCAAGTTGTTATTCATCACCAAAAATGATTTCATAAAAAAATTCAAGAAAAATTGTGTAAAAACATCTCCATAAAAAAAATGTGATGCTGTAATTATAGTCAGTTTTACTTTCCTGTATTATTTCATTTTTTCGTCTGCATTAACTAATTAGTTCGTGGGATTTAATATTTTTCCTATGAAGTACAAGATGTTTCCAGCAACTAAGTATTGGAATTTCTAAAAATTAAATTTTGTGCAAATATTAAAAATCATACAACTTTGTTGTGCAAAACTGATTTTTTCCAGTACCACTTAGGATTATTCTGTCAATAAAGTTAAAAAAAATTAAGTTAGACAAAACTAAAAACATCAAGTTTAAAGAAACATCAGTAGCTTTTCAAAAATATTAAAATCATGTTCATATGAAATTTATACAATTTTACATTATTTTTACAAAATCATTCATGTAAATCACTAAATTTCATAATACTGATTTTCTCTTCATTAAAGAAAATAAATAAAAATGGTCTTAAAAATGTCCAATTCAATTCAAAGTGTCTATAATGTTCATACTAAATTTCACTTCAAAATAAGTTCAATAAGTTAGGTTTCAAAGAACAAATTGAATAAAGGTCCTATTTTGACCAGTTTTGACATAAAATTCACCACAATTCAAGTGACTACTACAAACTCGTGAAATTTTGATACAACATAAAGAACCCAGTGATCTATCCATAGATGTATCATATGCTCATTTTAACACTTTTTACATAAAGTTATGAATTTTGTAAGTCAGTACAAGAACAAAAATGCAATCTGGAAAATGAAATAAAGTGATTAACTCAACTTTTATAAAAAATATTTTCTTTTCATACGGAAATGTGAATAAAAAATCATGAATTTCTTAAGTTTATCTTAAAATGACACATTTTATCATGTAAATAAAAATCAATAAAAATTGTCATAAAAAATCAAAATCAATGAGGTTAATTAATCTCTAAAATTCACAAATAAACATGAATTCTAAAGCCCATTCAAGGAGGTGAAAATCAAGGGGCATCATGGTGAAGACCAAGATTGAAGATTTGTATAGATCATATATTTTGTACATATTGTTGTAATAATAGTTTCTTTGTAAATAATTATTGCATCACTCAAATAATAAAAAAACATGGAGATTTTATGCATAATTTTCATAAATAATTCCACAACTCTTTTTAATAAAATGAGCAACCAATGTTACAAATATTGCATGTTGGGACAATATATCATAGTATATGAATCAAATGACCCAATCTCAATTAACAGGAAAGATTGCAAATCTAACTAAGTTAAATTGTATGATGATTCATCTTACATTTTAAACATGTGTTCTTCATATTCAAATGGATTAATCATATAATTTGGCATAATTAGATTGGTAATTATGACCTCCGAATTGATTTTAGGCCGTTTCACGTGTCTCACTTTAAATGGCCAAATTTCAATTAGCCAAACACAAATCTCCAAATTCAATCTCAAATTGATCATTTCTCTCCAAATGACTTAATAATCTTCAATTAAGATTATTTTTCAAAAGTCTTCAATTAGGAAGCAAACATTCTAAGACCTCTCGAAAATCATAAACGTGATAACTATTAAGGTGGTTATTTCAATCCCCGATTAATCGCTAATTAGAGCGGTTGACACAAACTTCTTTTAATCACTAATTAGAGTGATTACCTTAAACCCTAATATTCGTTAATTAGGACGGTTATTCTTCTCATTTTTAATCACTAATTAGAGTGATTATTTCAAACCATAATAATCGTTAATTATGACGATTATTTTCCTCATTTAATCACTAATTAGGGTGATTATCTTAAAATTTGGTTAACCACCAATTAGGGTGATTAGCTTAACGTTTCATCATATTTAATCACTAATTAGAGTGATTATCTTAAACCTTAATAATCATCAATTATGGTGATTATTTCCTAACCTTCATTGTTAATCACTAATCAAGGTGATTATCTTTCCTTGAATAATCACTAATTAAGGTGATTACTTATTTCCTTCCTTATTAATCACTAATTAAGGTGGTTATCTTAATCCTCCATATTTAATCACTAATTAAGGTGATTATCTTAATCTCATTTCAATCACTAATTGGAGTGATTACCTCATTTTAAATAGATTTGTTTAATTCTAAAGGAGAGTTATTCATAATCTATTCCCTCCTCTTCTTTCCCCAGTGGAATTGGGCATTTAGGGTGAGACATATGCTCGAACTACGACGATTTTTATCCATGAGTGGATTCCAATCCCGCAATGATTGGTACGTAGTACAACTTTAGTGCTCAAGCCTACCATGTACAAATGATATATATTGGTCCTATATAAAAATGGTTAATGTGTATATGTGCAAATTATGTGATTTTCTTTCTTTTTAATAGCCATGATTAATTTAAAATGGAAAATAACGCATTTAGTAAGAGCTCGTTCTTTATAACGGAAGAGGAGACGAGTTCCAGACGTTTGCACCTCTTAACCTAAACCCCGAACCCTATCTCATGGTATGAAAGACCAATTTTCAAAAAAAAAAAAAAGCCTTATCCATATGAAGTCATCATCGTTTTAAATGATTTTTCTTGAAATTGATTTTAAAACGATTTATTAAATAAATCTGTCCCTATTCATATATTAATAGGGTGGCGACTTCCAAGTTTTCTAAAACTCATAGTCCAATGAGAGACTTTCGTGGGATTCATACCGTTAATTAAGATAGTCAAAAATCGGATACCACACATAGATGAGTCGTTTCTTCCTCAGTCTGTTCCTGCTCCTCGTCTGAGTCAGACTCTCCCCATGTTGCAACCATAGCTCTCTTCATGTCAGTTCTCGAGAAGGGTTTCTGCTATTCCTTCCCCTTCTCCTAGAAATTTCCTTTTGCTTTCTCGTTTTCCCATTGAGGACACTCCTTGATGAAATGATCAAGGCCTCCACATTTATGACAGCTCAACTTCGTTGGTTTCCTTGTGACCTTTCCTTTGTAATTCTTGTTGAAGAATTTCTTGAACCTTCTTACAATCATAGCTGCTTATTCATCATCAGTTTCTGAATCTTCTTGTTCCTCTAACTTGAGAGCCAGAGCCTTAGGCTTCACTGTTTCAGTCTCATGAGTTCCTAGATGCAACTCATGGGTCATTAAGGAACCAGCAAGTTGCTCAATGTTGAACATTGTGAAGTCCTTTGTTTCCAACAGTGTTGTGACCTTGGCCATCCATTTTTCATCCTGTGCAAGACTCCTTAGAACCTTACGAACATGTTCCTCTATAGAGTTAACTTTTCCAAGAGATTCAAGCTCGTTTATTATGTTCGAGAAGTGAGTGAGCATGTCTTGAACAAGCTCTTTTTGTTTAATTTGAAACAATTCATATTTATTCATGAGCATATCAATCTTCGATCTTTTCACCTTGCTTGTTCCTTCATGAGTAACTTGAAGGAGTTCCCACATTTGCTTAGCTGTTTTGTATCCCATGACTCTGTTGTGCTCATGGGGACCAAGACCGCAGTGGAGTAGCTTCTTGGCCATGTTGTTCATTTCCATTTTGTCAAAGTCATCTTTGTCAAAATCTTCAAGGGGTTTAGGAACCAGCTCACCCTTTTCATTCTTCTTTGTAACTTCGAAGTCACCAAGTTCGATGACCCTCCAAACTTGGTATTTTTCTACTTTCATAAAGATCTCCATACGATTCTTCCAGTATGGATAGTGCTTGCCATTGAACATAGGTGGGCGTTAGGTTGAGTACCCTTCATTAAGTTTTTCTCCCGTAGTGTTCATTTTGCCTGGTACAATCTCCTCATTGTTAGCTGATTCTGGAGGTACTAGGCTCTGATACCAATTGTTATTCTAGTATGAACACTAGACCAACTACAAGAGGGGGTGAATTGTAGTTGAGGGAAAATTTTCTACTTTAAATGTGGAATTAAAAGAACTTAAAAGGAAAGAAAGATTACACACAAAATTTAACTTACAAGGAAAACTTCCTAGGCCCAATAGGAAGAAAAACCTTGACCCCAAGGGATTTTGACTCAATACTTCTCTTATTAGAATAGGCCAAAAGACTCTCTTTATAACCTATTACTGGACCCTTCTCTGATCCACTAGGAACTTGTTCCCAGTCACTTAGTTCCCCCTGAACTGATGACACTCACTTGACTTCACTCGAAGTCTTCTCTTTCTCTCTTTCTCTTTTCTCTCACTTGATTACAAGGATATTCTGGAATTTCTCATTCACCCAAACACTAAGAATATTACAAGGATATTGTGTATTGTAGGATAAGAAGAAAATTACAGAAAAACTTTCTAAGTAAATTTGGAATTGTACTGCTTGAAAGTTGTAAGTTTTTCGAACAACTATTTTCTCTTAAATAGCTGTTGTACCTTCTTGTACTTCACTCCACGTTCTCCATATTATGTTATTGTTGAGATCAATGGAGCAGGCCCATAACACGCTGCACATCTTTCACAATTTTTGCAACGGTAATTAACTTTCTCCACTACCCGTTGTACGCATATATCCAGCAGGAGGTTAGAGAAAATCTCGCCTCTACTTTCCTACTTTGAAGGCACGATTTATCAACTTGAGTTTTCTCAACAACCACAGAAACAAAATATCTAATAACTAAAAATCAAAATATTCTAAGTTAATAGATTCATTAAACATACCATATAATAAAATCCAAAGTGTAGAAATAATATCTTGACTAGATTAAAACTCATTAATCTTTTCTCCACACGATATATAAAAATTAACAAGATAATATTTTTTGGTTTTTATATTTTTCAAAATAAAAACTATACAAACACTTAAGTATTTGGCATCATAAAAACATGGAATACAACAGAGACCGCCTAAAAATCCCCTTAGAGACCACTTGAGAGGTGATCTCTAGTTCACTGGTCTCTTTGTATAAAAGACCACTTTTTAGAGGTGGTTTTTTAAATAAAAAAAAAAGAGACCACTATTAAAAATAAATGGTCACTTAGGTGCTGGATAGAAGAGCTATGCAAGAAGGAAAAGAAACCACTTCATTAAAACAGATGTATATTTGATTCTACCAAGAAACCACTTAGGCAAATAAGTGGTATCTTTAGGCCCATTAAAGAGGCCACTTATATTTGTTAAGTGGTCTCTTTACTCAACATAATTCTAATAGTGGTTTACGTTGGCTTTTTTTTTCCCGAAAATTTATAAATATTCCCTCTTATTGTCAGCATCTTTATTTGCGTAATTATTGATAAAAACTAAACAAAAAGAACATTCAAAGAAGTACCACATTTCTTACAAATCTGTTCTGACATTGAAATTAAGAGAAATTTGCTAGCTCAAAGCTATACAAGTACAATGTAGCAACTACATAAAAATTTGTCAAAATAAAGAAAAAAGGGGAAAAAACTACATAATAATCTAAGCTCACCAAGCACAAGCAGTACTAAAAATCTAAAGTAACTAAAAACAAGATTCTTGTCAAGTGCATTGGTGTACTGATTGATAGCTAGAGGAACCTTCACACGCTGCTTCAAAATCCTTCTCTTCCTATGAATTTGAACCACACGAGGCCATTGATGAATCTGGTGAGATCGGTAGAAGAGCACAACCAATTCCAAATTGATTGGTCTCGTCTCAACAAAGGGTTTGTAGCCTTCTCCTGCAAAAAAAACATCACAAAATCAATATGCATATAGACATTTCTAACGATGCTACACTAAACTCCAAAGCTTCATGATACACTTCTAAACACTTACACCTATATTTTTCAGATTCTATATTTTCCTTCAGATAGATTGTAACGACAAAAACTAGCACAACATTTGAGTATTTAACCATTACATTACAAACAATGCTACTCTTTTCTTACGACATTCAACATTCTAATCCTAAACCATAGAACACCAATCTGTACACCAAACTATTCAACTGAACAATAAGCTACACTACAAATACCAATCTGAAACATCAAGATGAGACTAACACATCATCTATGTATCAATACCTAGCTCATCTGACATTTACAAAATTCTACAATCCCATCAATCCATACAACAATATATTATTTTCTTCTGGCAATTATTCTATAACATGATATAAATCAATTGACCAAAATAAATAACACAATACGAACATCTAAATATCTAACAGAGTGTATGAGAAAGAGAAAACTTACAGGCTTCTTTTTTGAAGCAACAGTCTTCACAACTCTGAAATACATACATATTCACTAGAACATGGGTGGCGATATCAAAGTGAAGGAAAAGGGGTCATAACAACATTTAGCAAACTATATTGTTCATTCACAAATACAATAACATCTAGCAAACTAAATAAATCGATGACTAATGCCACTGAAATTTTCATGACAACAATAACCCATATAAAATTGTAGACAAAAATGTGATCAATAAATTGTTCATCAACAAATACAACAACAACATTTAGCAAACCAAAAAAATCGAAAATCCAGTAAATACGAAAACGTTTTTAATAAATGCTCTGATTGCCATTGTCGGTATTGTTATCAGTTTTTGCCTCTTACAAATTTCCATCTGCTTTTCTGATTTTCATAGTTCCGAAACCCTAACGAATCAATTTCTCAAAAATCTAACCAGAAAATGGTGATAAAAAGTCAATCAATTGGTTAAATTAACAAATAAAATCAAATTAAAGCACCGCAATTACCTTGAAAATTTCTTAAATTTGCTGAAATTGAAGTAGCATGCGTGTGTATGATGAAGATGATGAGTAAACTTGGCTGGCAACGAGCACATGAATCAGAAGAAACACACGACGAAAGTACTCATCACGACTGACAACCAATGAATATTAGGAGCACAAAGAAGGGAGAAATAGATGGCGAAGCTTAAGAGCACTTTCGAGCAGTCGACGAATGGCTCAGATGGAGAAGGGAGAAAGAAGAAAAGTACAAATCAAAGAAACCACCTTTGCATCAAAGTGGTCTATTTTCTCCTATTGAAGAGACCACGTTTGTAACAAGTAAGGTTTTTTTTTTTTTTTTTTACAGAAAGGTTCTTTTTATTAAATAACCATCTATTGGATTACGGTGGTCTCTTATTAGTGGTCACTTTGCCCACATTTGTAGTAGTGAAAAAGGGTTTAATAACGATTTCATCACCTCCACTTTTATTCACTATAATGTATATAAGGTTTAAACCCTTATTTAAGACCGATTTCTTGGACGAAATATGTCAATTTGTATGTATTTAAAGAGATTTAGGTCATATAAGGTGGTTTTTATTTTGGATTTATTGCAATAAAAAACACTCTCTAAATCCCTCTCTAGGCGTATGATAAGGAACCTGCTATCATGCACCAACAGAGCGATGGGTAGAAGGAAGGGGACATCAAGTCCGGTAAGTAGCTCGCCGGCTCGGGGACCGTCCACTGAGCATCCTAGAACTATAAATTAGTCAATAGAGGTTAGTAAGGACACAAATCCCAATGGAACAGTAATGACAACTGGTAATCCTTCGATTACAAACCCAGATGAAAATGTAGGAGAGGAAAGGGCTAATTCATCCTTAGTTGAAGTTGCTCAGAAGAAATGGCAAGAATTTACAGGAGCAAATCGTATCTCGGATAATGGTATGGGTTTAAGCTTTGTGGCTCCTATATTGTTGAAGGTGCTCCCACAGCTAGATTAGATAAAGTGGAAATTGAGAAATTGAATGCTAAATGGGAAAATGCTCTAGTTGTTTATGTAGTTGGTCAAACACCTACCATGAATGCTATGAATGCTTTTATAAAACTTCAATGGGGTTTGTCTATTGAACCACATGTTTATAAACATGATGATGGATATTTTATGGTTAATATGGTGAGTAGTGAGGATAGAGATTATGTACTTTACTCAGGTCCTCATCTGTTTTATGGGAAAGCTATGATTATCCAGCAATCGACATCTAACTTTGATTTTCATAAAGAAGTGTCGAAGGTAATTCCATTCTGGGTTAAGCTGCCTAATTTTCCCCTTAATTGCTGGAGTTAAGCAGGGTATGAAGTTTGTTAGGTGTACCAATCTATGCTGATGATTGTACAACTAAAATTCTTAGGGTGTCCTTTGCCAGAAATTTAGTTGAGATGGATGTTACTAAAGAGATCCCTAAAGAAGTTCAGATTGAAGATCCAAATGGAAGAAAGTTTTCTCAGAGAGTGGTTTTTGACTGATTGCCTGCTTTTTATAAACAATGTCAAACTATTGGGCATAACTGTGAAGTTAGACCACAGTCAAAACAAGTCCAAAAGTGGGTTCTAAATAAGACTTTAGTTGTCAATGTGCCCAAAGATAATGTTGAAACAGGTCCTCAAGATGTTCCTGTTACTGGTGCTCCAACTCAGGTTGTAGATCCTGGCTATGTTGGTCAATCTAGCACATCTGGTGGTCCTCCCTTAGTAATAGAGCTAAGTAATTAGGTGACTCCATTTAGTACCCCTGTTCAATAGCAAAATGAGGAAGAAGAGGAACCATGGAAGATTGTTAATTACTAGAAAATCCAAGGGCAAACAAGCAGCATATCAAGCTATTAGAGGAGTGAGTTACAATCTACAAAGTGCAAATCATGACCTACGGAGACCTGGGGGTGCTAGGGGACCAAACTCCTATTTATCATGATGTTGTTCACAACCTGGAATGTTAGGGGATTGAATGATCCTCTAACAATATTTTGGGTGAGGATCCTAGATTTATTGATATTATCTCTGAAGCTTGGAATTCTTCTGAGGATCATTTTAAGCTGAAAAGAGTTTGGAATAAGCTTATGGCTGTTAAGAAAGCTCTTAAAAATTTGCATTCAACACATTACTCACATGCCCATAAGAAGGTAGAAGAGTGCGGATTTAACTTGCTCCTGTGCAAGAAGATCAGGATATCAGAGTTAATGAGCAACTTCAACAAATTGAGAAAAAGTTGAATGAGCAACTTAGACACTAGTCTATAGTTGAAGAAAGTATTCAGAGATAGAAGTCTAGAATTCAATGGCTGTCAATGGGTGATGCTAATACAAAAATTTTCTTTACTGCCGCAAAGGTGAGGAAAGCAAGAAACAAGAATTATGTTCTGTAGAACTGTTAGGGTGATTTATTGCATAATAAAGATGATATTCAGGAGGAAATGGTGGGTTTTTACAAGCAGCTTTTGGGGTCTTGTGCCTCTTCAATACCGGCTATTGACCTTGCCACAATTAGGGCTGGTAAGTCTCTCAAAGCTGAATCTAGAGCTTGAAGAAATTGATATGGTTTTATTTACAAATGATGATTCAAAGGCACCTGGAATTGATGGTTTCAATGCTGTGTTTTTCAAGAAAATATGGGAGGTTATCAAGCATGATATATATGTATGCTGGAATCTTAGAATTTTTTGATAATTCTTTTATTCACAAGCTTATTAATGCTACCGTCATTACTCTGGTTCCCAAGGTTGAGCATGCTATCCAGGCTAAGAATTTTAGACCTATCGCTTATTGTACAGTAATGTACAAAATTATCTCTAAAATTCTAACTCATAGGATGCACTTGGTGATTCATGAAGTAATTAATCCTGCTTAGGCTGGTTTTATACCTGATAGGTTCGTTACTGATAAAATCCTACTTGCTACTGAGTTGATAAAGGGTTATACTAGAGCTCATATTTCTCCAAGATGTGTTGTTAAAGTTGACATCAAAAAAGCTTGTGACTCAGTGGAATGACCCTTCCTGAAAGTGTTTTATATGAGCTGTGTTTTCCTACTACCTTTGTTAGCTGGATAATGAATTGTGTAAGAAGTGTTTCATATTCAATATTATTGAATGGTGTTCCTTCTCCTCCCTTTGCAGCTAAGAAAGGTCTGAGACAAGGGGACCTCCTCTCGCCATTTCTATTTGCTCTGAGCATGGTATATCTTAGCAGATGTTTGGCTGAGCTTAGTGCTAATCCAGATTTTAATTTCCATCCTAAATGTGAAAGGATTCAGCTTACACATCTTATATTTGCTGATGATTTTCTCTTATTTTCAATCGCAGATCACAGCTCTATAAGCAAGATAATTGCTGCTTTTCAAAAAAAATTCTTCTGCTTCAGGGCTAGAGCGAGGCTAGTATTGAGAAGAGCAGTATTTATATTGCCGGGGTTACTGATATTGAAGCTAGTGCACTTTCTAATGTTGTTCATTTGCCAAGGGGTGCTTTTCCTTTTAGAATATCTAGGGGTGCCATATTATCTGCAAAAAAGCTTAATTTCTCTCAATGAAAGATTCTAATAGACAAAATAACTGAAAGATCTAGCTCAAGGTTGGATGACTCATTCCCTCAGTTATGATGGTAGATTGCAGCTTATAAGAATTATATTGAGTAGTATGCAAAACTACTAGGCTCACATCATTCCACTGTCAAAAAAGGTGATCAAAATCGTAGAAGCAATTTGTAGAAAGTTCCTCTGGATTGGAAAGACAATTGACTCTAAGAATGCTCCTATTTCTTGGCAGTCTTTCTGTAATTCTAAAGTTACTGGGGGCTGGGGTCTCATTAATATGGTGGTGTGGAATAAAGCAGCTATTTTGAAGTTTTTATGGGTTATAACATTCAAAACTGATAAGCTCTGGGTGCAGTGGATCAATGCCTACTATCTTAGAAGGTATATTGTACTGTGTTTAATGTTGCTGTTAACAACAACACCTCTTGGGGTTTGAGGAAAATCATTGAAACAAGAGAGTTGTTGAATGTTATTGGAGGATGGGATGTTGTGACTATCAATGGGAAGTTTAGTATTAGGAAAGCTTATACTATTCTTCAAGGTGAATCTCAGAAAGTAGATTGGAGAAGATTGATTTGTAACAACAAAGCTAGTCCTAAGAGTAAGTTCATTCTATGGATGGTGGTGCAAAACCGTCTTGCTACTACAGATAGGATTAGTAAATGGATTCCTAACTGCAGTACTAGTTGATGCTTATGTGATGAAAGCACATATTCTGTTCAGCATCTTTTCTTCAAGTGCAAATATACTACTGAGGTCTGGCTTGAGTGGAAACATAGAATTGGTGTGAATTCTATAGCTATGCAGTTTTCAGATGAGTGCAGGATTGCAATGAGTAAAGCTCATAGCAAGAGTATCAAGGCCAAGGTGTATATCATGCTCTTTACAGAGGCTATCTATGCTATTTGGAGACAGGGAACTGACAAGACTTTCTCTAACAGTTGTGTTCCTCTGATCCTCAGGTGCTGATTGGGGATATAATTTTTAGAGTGTATATTAATTGTAAAGAGAATGAAGGTTTTTTGTTGATCAAGTAACAGTGCTTGTCTGGTTACTGGCTTAGTTGGTTTGGTCTGTTTGTAGTTTTGGGTTGACCTTGTAAACTCACCAATTTTTTTTTGGTTATCAATAACAATTTTGAATTGCCAAAAAAATAGGTTTTTTTTTATAATTAGGTCATATAAGGTGGTTATTTAAAAAAATAAACTTATAAGGTCGTTATGTTGAAAATTGTGATTTTAAAAGGTGGTTAAAATAAAAATAAAATGAACTTATCATAACTCTTTTTGGAAGTAAGTTGTATTTCACCAAAAAACACCATTTACAAATCCTCTTCCAAGGAGCCAAAAATACAAGCAAAAAGCTACAATCAGCTATAAAAAAAAGCTCACAGGCTTTCTATCCACATCATGTTTCTACCACGTACTCCATTTCTATGGCGTACAAAATTTACTTCTATGATTTACAGTGTATTGTATGTCTTTAGCTATACAATCTACTCTACTAACTTTATGGTGCCAAAACCTTCATTCTCGGCCTTCCAAGTATAGTATACCCCAGCTACTATGGTGGGAAGTAACACTTGCTTCCTGGTTCTAGAGCCCTTATAAGCTCAACTAATCCATTGGCGCCATTGAGGAAAGGTTATTTGCCTCCTTTCAAGCCCCAACCAAGACATGAGAGCTGCAATCCACCTCCTACTGAATTCACAATATACAAAGAAGACGATTTATGTGTCTCCACATGCATCGTCACTAATGCAACACAGGTCGTTGTTGTCTGAACACACCTAGAACTGATATAATTTATCTTTGGTTTTGAGGCTTCCTTGAATCCCAATCCAAGCAATCACTTTGTGTTTGGGCACAATCATTTTGTTCCATATCTCATTTGCCCAACTCACCTTGATAATTGATTTATCATATTTTTATATAGTTTTTAGGTGCATTTAGGTTGCATTTTTAGGAATATTTAGGTGCACTGGAGTTCATAATTGTATATAATTACTTAAGTTGCGAAATATTACTCCTTTGTGTGTTTTTGGTGCTTTTTTGATGAATTTTCAGGTATTGAGAACACAATTGGAGTATTATTGGACAAGATTGAGTATTTAGGAGCAATTGAAAGGAAGCTACGTTGATAAAGAGGTAAAACAACCTCATAAACCCAATATATATATATATATATATATATATATATATATATATATATATATATATATATATATATATATATATATATATAAATATTAAATAAAATAAGATGTCTCAAAAAAAACCCTAAATAGCCTTTCTCTCATTTCCCATAACACGAAATAATCACCTACAAAATAAATCAACAAACATCCACATTCAGTGGGGAGTAACTAACAGCTCTCCCAGCTCATTTAGGATCCATATAAGAGTTATAAAAGTATTAATAATCAAGTTATACAGAAACATCTCAATAGTAAACTTCAGATTATCAAATAAAACACTTAAACAAATATAGTACAACATGATTAATATAAATAGGTAAAGATAACAGAATAAACAAAATGCATAAATAACTATATAAATAAACTCAAGTATCAATACCATAAACCATCAAAGTTTAAAGTAATAAAAATAATATAATTAATTAGAGACAGAGAGCTGAACGCTAGTGGATAACCCACTTCTTATGGTAATGTCAGACAACCTCCAGACAGCCTATGGGTTACGTTCCCTACTGCCTGTGTCTAAGAATGGTCATACTCCCGATGCGGTGTAGGATTACGTACCCACCGTCCTCTCGGACGACAACAAAACCAAGGTATACCTAGGATTACGTCCTATGGTTTGCATGTTCTTCACCTCGAGATTATGTCCCTCCGAATAATCTTGCTCTCAAACAATAATAATAATAAAATAATACTCAATCATCAAATTACACGGATGCCCTTAAGGCCTTATACCAAATCAGCAGAAATCTAGGATCGCAACCCAAGAATTTCAATTATTCAAAATAACACTCTTCTCAAAATAATTATAATAAATAATACTGATAATAGTAATCATAATAATAACTCCAATATAATTTTATCTCATCACAAACTGAAAATATATGGAATGTTTCAAACACTTGAAAATACTATCAATGATCATAGATAAAATAAATCCAAACCAGCTTTTCCCCACAAATTACAACAAGGCATAATCAACATGAGAAACCCCAACAAATAAAACACTTAACTTTATCATGCTAGTAATACAATAGAAACTGTAAAGCAAAGCTCATAAGTTTACTTAAAATTAATACTACGACTTCATCTACACACAACATACATGATAATATACATGATATGGGGCGATTTAGGAGTCTGGCAGTATATAAGAACATCCAACAACAGCAATGAAACGGCGACGAGCATAACGCAAGCAAGGAAATCAATCGGAAAAAAAAACCAGGCTCTTATCTAAGTGTGCTTATCAAAATAGTTTCATACTTGCAGTAAACATTAGTAATCAAAATAACAATTCCATGTTACAAAAGTGTCCCAACAATCCATGAACTCAAATGAACTATAAGAAATTTACAGTGTATATTCTTTAAACACATCAACAAGACAAGAAAAAAATCAGAGAAAATCGATATCATACCAACATAATGTGCATATAAGCATGACATTAGCAAGAACACAAACACACAATAACATATAATTTTCCACCAAATTCCTAGCACAATAATACCAACCCAAAGTCCTAACATAAAACTAGCCCAAACTTAACTATTAAAACTAATATAAACCCTATACGAATTCTAATCGATCTAGGGAAACCATTAGTTACCTTGATTTTAGGTGGAAAATAATACTAGAATGGCAGAGAAAGAAGAGAATAACATCGCTCCCGAAAACTCCATGAAAAACCGATTGACTCGTCTGTTTGAAATGAAAACTGCAGTCGTGTCTTTCACTTTCTTGAAAAACAAATTACACCAAGAGCAAGATCTTTCCGAGTAAATGAATTTTGACTACTCACACGTCCAATTTCAATAAGAGACGATGGAGATATGATGCAAACAAGTTAGATGTGCAAACATGGACGGAAATCCGAGTGAACTCTTTCTCTTCCTCTCACTTGCAGAACAAAATGGGAAGATGGTCTTTTCTGACCCAAAATCAGCAGCAAAAAGGGAAATAAAAGGAGGGTTACAAGTTGAAATTGATGGGGGTAATTATGGGGTAATAAAATGGGTGTTACAAAGGGATTTCAAAGGTTGAAATAAATTTGAAAATATCTCCCATACAAGACATTATTTCGGATAGTATAAGGTCGGTCAAATTTTCGTTACACAACCGGTCAAAAAAGCGACAACAATCGATAAGATGAAATACGGACCTCAAACGCGCAAATTTAAATACTATTATATATATAATTTATGATCAAATAAATTTTTTAAAAGTTGAAAACAAACAATATAAGATATTAGGAGCGAAACAAACAATATAAGAAAGAAAATATCCTAATTTTAACGGAAAATAATAATTAAGGGAAAAATAAAGCGAAAATTTAGGAGCGAAATTTCGGGGTGTTACAAGAAGAGGAATTGTTTTCAAGATCATTTTTAATCCAAGTTATTTGGAAAGAGTTTATTGTTAAAAGTTATTCTTGAATTATAATTACTCAAAAGAGTTTGGAAAGAGTTTGTTCTTAAAAGTTTTCTTGAATTATAAAGTTAAGGGGATTTCGAAATGTATAATTTTGCAAACTAGTAAACGTGTTACCTATCTTGTACGTGTCGTACTCAGTTTTGTACTGACGCACGTATTTCCTTTTTCTAATTTGACTTTGCCGTGTGTACCATTTTGGTAAACAGTTTTGCAGGTGAACTTTGGATGTGCATGGGAGCATACTAGGAATGGGATCTTCACCTAGATTATGATGTTTTATTTGTTTTAAGTTTGAGACAATATGTATTTACAATATAATAATCTTTTGGTTAAGTCTTTCGCTGCAAGTTATTTGGTTACTTAGTAGTTAGTTGTCGTCAGCTTGATATTCACGTGGTGGTAGTACTCCTAAATTACTCAAATATTATTTATTAAATTATTTATTTTACAGTGCGTAATTTAGGGGTGTTACAATTAACTGAATTAAGGTATGTTTTCTTCAACTCATTGAAATACAATTTTTCGTAAAAACAATTTAAGTTTAGATCACAAAATTAAGTCAAATTAAGCAAAAATAAATTAGATTAAGCAAAAACGAAGTTGAATGGTGTATATATAGTCATTCACGCAATTGTGAAATTGTAACCACATTGTCTAATTTTGATATTATCAATGGAAGAGTTCATTATTAATTTTATCGATCCTAACGGGCAGTGCTGAACTACTTCGCGTTTTTTCCAGCAGTAAGCAAGTTTCAAAATGCGTATCGTTCAGAGACCCCAAAATAAAAAAAAAAAAAAAAAGAAAACACGTGAGGTGCATGAGATTTCTCGAGTATAACTGTATAAATGTATTTTTTTTTTTTTTTTTTTTTTTGGGCCCCCTTTCGGGAACCCGTGATAAGATGAATTTCCTCTGGGCTGCCCTCGCACAGGGCCACTCACCCAGAGGCCCAGATATTATCAATGGAAGAGTTCATTATTAATTTTATCGATCCTAACGGGCAGTGCTGAACTACTTCGCGTTTTTTCCAGCAGTAAGCAAGTTTCAAAATGCGTATCGTTCAGAGACCCCAAAATAAAAATAAAAAAAAAAGAAAACACGTGAGGTGCATGAGATTTCTCGAGTATAACTGTATAAATGTATTTTTTTTTTTTTTTTTTTTTTTTGGGCCCTTTCGGGAACCCGTGATAAGATGAATTTCCTCTAGGCTGCCCTCGCACAGGGCCACTCACCCAGAGGCCCAACAAGCCCCACACCCCCCCTCCCCCCCAACAATATTGAAATTTTGCTTCCACCAAGATTTGAACCTTGGTCTCCCATGTGGGAGATAGGAAGCCATACCATTGAACCCAAGGGTCCTTGGTACTGTATAAATGTATATGAGAGAAACAAAAATGAAACTTTTGTCATCATTCATCAGACATCAGCACAATCTAAAAGTCTTTGAATTGGCCAAGATGGAACAGTCCTACTAACATTACTTAATAATTAATACTTGTTAATTTATACTCCTATGTATAAAAACCAATCAATCAATATATATAAATAAAGGAGAAACTTTTCGGGAGCATAGGGAGCTCCTCAAGATTTCGAGGCCATAGAGCGCGCCACGTCATCAAGTGATTTTTATTTTTTTTATATAAAATTTAGAGTTTGAGAGTTGTACATATATAAGGAGTTGTACATATAAATGACACAAAACTCCTCTGTTTATGTTGGCAAAAAGTTGGCAAAACATAAGATAAAAGAATTTACACAAAACAATAGTTGGCAAAAGATAAGATAAAAGAATTTACACAAAACAATTCATCTAAGCTACGGCAAAAGCTAAGATATTATCTTAGAGAAGATAGTTTTGGTTTTCCACCTTGGATTAACATTCCTTTTCCCTTAAGAAGTACGAGTAGGAATCTACCTTAGCTTGCTATTCTACTATTATTCACTCTACTATAAATATGCATGTTTAGCTAACAATTGACCATAAAATTAAAGAAAAACAATTACAAAACTATAGCATACGATGATGGCCTCACATAAAGAATTAAATGAAAGTTTGGCAACGACATCACAAAGTTTGGCAACGACATCGGACAGGTATTATACAATTGACAAATTATTTTATTCGTACATTATTTATTATATACATAATTATTCATTATATTCTTTTCTATATATCTATATTTCAGATCTTATTCATTTCTCCATGAACTTAATTCTACTAAAACTAATTGGGAAATCAAGGTTCGCATTTCTAGACTGTTTGACGTCACGAATCATAAAAAAGACAGAAGTTTGATAAGTCTTGATATAGTCATGATTGATGAAGAGGTATTTTTTTCCTTAAATTATTTTTTGGATTATTAGCTAATAGCGCTTGAGTTGAATCTTTGTGCTTTTATTGTACTGTGTTTTGATTTAGTCACTTGGATTTCTTAACCATGCTACCGAATTGTTCCTGACAACACCAATAAGTCAATAACCATTTATTTAATATAAGAAAATTAGTCTTAGTTAAGGGCTTGATTGGTCACTTCCAACTTTTAGTTTTGAGTATGGAGATTTATAAAGTAGTATTACTTGAGTTGAATAGTGAATGTAAGATTAGAAATATTTATATAGTCGTGTTAATTTCGGAACACTTTTTTTGTTTCCAAAATTTCGATATATTGTTTTTACAAAAAACTGTTAAATCACGATGACAACAAACCAACCTTACATAGGTACCAGAATTGTATTGAAACAAACTGAGATTTTATATGATTTTTTATTTATATGATTTTTTTGCAACATGATTTTAATTCATGCTATCATCCATATGATTTTTATATTACTCTTTATTTTTGAAGGGTGATTATATACATGGAACAATTCCCGCAAGCTTTGTACCATCATTTCGTAAGAAACTTACTGAAGGAGGAATAAGTTCCATATACAATATAGTTTTACAACTTATGAAAATATATTTATTTAGATGAACAATAATGTATTATTTATTATTTATTTTAAATACATATAAAATTAACTATAAAAATAGCATATTATATGTAACACTAGCAACTATGTCTTTCAAAATCATACTTTTAAAAATCAAAATCATACTTTTAAAAATTGAGTTATATAAAGATAAAAAATACATACATATAGTTTTGAACCTATAGCATACCATGATGACATTACATGAAGAATCAAATGAAAGTTTATCAACGACATTGCAGAGGCATTATAAAATTTATATATCACAATAACAAATCTAGAAATTAAAGTATAATGACAAATACTTTCTCTGTCTTTTTCTACTGCAACAATGGGTTTGGGATAAGAAAATTCTTAATAAAGTAAACGCAACTTTATAAGGCAATTTGAGTAATTAATGATGGTTTTATTAACACAAAGTAAAGGCGATGATGTCAACTATAGTTGCTTTTTTTTACCGAAAGTGGAATGGTTCCAATAGATGAAACTACCCAAAGTGGTAATTGTTGCAATAGAAAAAGAATGGAGAAACTATATAAATACAATGGTGTTGAAAAATCTTATTTCACAACCACAAAAAATCAACAATATTAACAAAAAATTTGTAAAAAAATAAAATAAACAATAACCCGTGCAACGCACGGGCTTCAAAACTAGTATATATAAATATAGGAGGAACTTTTCGGGAGCATAGGGAGCTCCTCAAGATTTCGAGGCCATAGAGCGCGCCACGTAGGATTGCCATATCATCATTTTTTATTTTTATTTCGAGGCCATAGAGCGCGCCACGTAGGATTGCCATGTCATTAATTTTTATTTTTATTTTTTATAAAAATAGAGTTATACATAGATTTAAATACATATAAGGAGTTCTAGATAAGTGAAAATTAGAGTTTGATTTTGAATGAACAACCCAAATTATTATATTATGTAATTTGTGTATAACTTTTGCTACGTAATTCGGAATATTATAATTTTTGTACCATTAGATAGTGCTCGAAATATGCTCCGAAATAAGATCCATATACAATATAGTTCTACAACTTATGAAATAGAGAGCGCCACGTAGTATTGCCATGTCATTAATTTTTATTTTAAATATTTAAAAAAATAGAATTCTACACATATTTAAATACATAAAAGGAGTTTTGAATAGGGAGAAATTAGAGTTTGGTTTTGAATAAAAAACCTAATTATTATATTATGTAAATTGAATATAACTTTTGCTACCTAATTGAAAACATTATAATTTTTTACCATTGGAGAGTGTTTGAAATATGCTTCAAAATGAGAACCATTTACAATATAGTTTCACAACTCATGAAAATATATTTAATTAGATGAATGGAAAGACATTTTTTAGTCTTTCATTTAGATAAATATAATAATAATTAAGCTATAAGTATAGTGTACAATATGTGATTATAGTATTTTATATTAGGTCCAATTAACAATATTAAACATATTATCTTTCAAAACCTTAGCCTTACTCAACTGAACCAAAATAATTTAGTATTGCAACAAAAATACCGAGGAAACTTTGTTGTTACAACAAAAACTAAATTCTATAGTGATAAAGTTATATATATGTTAGAATTTTGGATGATGAAAAAATTAGAGTTTGATTTTAAAAGACAACCTTAGAATATTTTAGCGAGCTCCACCTAATCATGCCAAGTCATTCTTTTTAATTTTTAGTTTTTTTTCGAAAATTGTGTTCAGCATAGTTATAAATACATATGAGGTGTTTTGGATAAGTGAAGACTATTACAGTCTGATTTTAAATAAACAACCTACATTATTATACTATGTAAATTGAATATAACTTTTGCTACAAATTCGCAACATTATAATTTCTTTACCATTATAGAGTGCTTGAAATATGCTTCGAAATAAGTTCCATATACAATATAGTTTTACAACTTATGAAAATTTATTTATTTAGATGAACAATAACACATTATTTATTTTTTTATTTTAAATACATAAAAAAAACTATAAAAATAGCAAATTATATGTGACAATAGCAATTATATCTTTCAAAATCATACTTGTAAACATCGAGTTATATAAAGATAAAAAATACATATCTATAATTTTGAACCTATAGCATACCACGGGGGCATTACATGAAGAATCAAATGAAAGTTTGTCAACGACATTGCAGAGGTATTATGCAATTGACTGATTATTTATTCCTAGAATATTTATTGTATACATAATTATTTATGTTTGTCTTTTCCATATATCTATATGTCATATCTTACTTTTTTCTTCATGAACTTAATTCTACTAAAACTAATTGGAAAAATAAGGTTTGCGTTTCTAGACTATTTGAGGTCACAGATCATAAAAAAGAAGTTTGATAAGTGTTGATATGGTCATGATTGATAAAGAGGTATTTTTTCTCTTAGATAGTATTTTTCGATTATTAGTAGAGGTTAGTTTTATATTTAATTAATTTTATTCATGATACCATCATTATGATATTTTTTTTTGGCTTTCCCTTCTTCCATTTTATATGCGTTAGTGTTTATGTGCTACATTAAAAGATGAAGTTGTGGCTGGCACTCATATTTTACTCTATTCTTTTTGTCCTGCATCTATTAAATTATTACCCTCTACTTTCTTAAAGTATTATTCGGGCATTCTTCATGTTAAAACTTTGTTAGCTATTGTTAGTCATACCAATTATTGGGATACCATTTAATAATAGACTTAGCTGCAATATTCAATTGAATATTAAACATAATAAATTTATATATCGTAATAACAAATCTATAAATTAGAGTATAATGACAAATACTTTCTCCGTTCTTTTTCTATAGCAACAATGGTTTTGGACATGGGTTTTAAGGAAATGAAAAAACTGGGTAGTTTAGCATAGAGGTACCCTTTTAATTAACAAGGGTAATAAAGTAAACGCAACTTTATGAGGCAATTTGAGTAATTAATGACGGTTTTATTAACATAAAGTAAAGACAATATTGTCAACTATAGTTGCTTTTTTTTTTCAAAAGTGGAGTATAGTCCCAATAGATGAAACTACCCAAAGTGGTAATTGTTGCAATAGAATTAGAACGGAGGGCGTATGTAAATACAATAGTGTAGAAAATCTCATTTCACAGCAACACAAAATCAACAATGAGAACCAAATATTGAGAATGAGGGAGTGGAAAGGTGGTAAGCCCTTTCATCTTCCACCCACATGTTGTGGGTTCGATTCTCATCAGGGGGGTTTGGGGAGCATTGGGGTAGGTTGTATTTAGGTGCCCTGTGAGAGGGCGTTAATGTAATTTATCTTACTAATTTTTAAAATGAGAACCAAATATTTGCAAAAAAATAAAATAAAAAACAAGCTTCAAAACTAGTTAGATATATATAGGAGCAATATTTATGCTTTATTATTCATCAGTTTTCTTAGTACATGGTCGCTTGAGTTTTGGTTAGTTTGGCAGCCAACAATGGGATTCTTAACATTTTTCGTGGTGGCTTTGACGCCGGTGTTGATGACGTTTTTGCTGGCAATAGTTGGTCTGATTCTTGCCTTGGATAGCATAAATCTACTGGGCCCAACTGTTAGGCATAGCTTGAACAATGTAAGTATACTGATGTATGTTTTCAAAAAAAAAAAAAAATATACTGATGTAGTATTAATTTCCTATTCTAAGAACTATATCCATGCACCCTATCAAAAAAAAAAATACAACTATATCCATGCAATTATAACAACTAAATGATGACTGTCTTTTCGCCATTACAATGAAAGCGCATGCCGGGAAAATACAAGTGCGTTATTCATGTATATATGGTTAAATGTTAGTCATTGAGTAGCATGTATTACTTAGCATGGCTCATGGCTGCATGGATATAAAGACACCACTGACTAGTTGTATATGATAAGTTTGTTATGTACTTCATCCCAAAATATCTAATGTTACTTATGTTCTTTTTCAGTTTATACAGTTTGAATTTCATATTATTACCGATGCATATATTTAACTTGACCACTATTATCCATGATTATCAATAAGTAAAACCAGTGGCGGATCTTGAACATCTTTTCTGGGGGGAGTAGACAAACTAGAAGTTCAGCTATTGTTAATATATTTATTGTTAATGTCCATTGTACCCTTGACTTGTGTATGTATATGCACATTTGCATCTTGAGTAGTAAGATAAATAACATTTATTATTTAGAGTTTCTCTTCCCTTCTTCCCTTTTTTCTCTATTTTAATTTCATAATAACTATTGATATATCAGATGATGAATACAAATACTAAAAGAAGTAAACCAGTTTCATCAAAGTTTAGATATACTACCTATAAATGGCTATAATTAAATTGCAACTAATGTAATTATTCAAAATTTTAACCTTTTTCAGTTTAATTTCATGTGTTTAACCAATTTAATGTAATTTAATTAGATATACTATTTTAATTTCTTGAGTTTGACCATTATCAATTAATCCTCAATAAATTGAAAGAGTATGTAGTAGTGGGTGAGTTTTTGAGAAATTGAAGCAATGGTTCGTTTGTAATCAAATCAACTGCAAAATTGTTTTCTTAACTCACAAGAAAAAAAAAATAACATTTGTATCGGTGCACCCACATTTTTTAATATACTATATTTCAGAATAGTTAGGAAGGAACTTGGAGAAAAAAAAATATTTTTACAATTTGACATTGTTAAAAAATTAGTTAAGTGAAGTGAAAGAAAATAGTATCGATAAAGGAAAAAGGACTTTTTCAGATTAAGGGAAAGGAATAGGATAGAAGCAAGATATAGGAAAAATAAAGAGACAAAATAAATCCATGAAAAAAGAAGAAAGGAGAGAATAGGAAGAATTAAATACTCCTTGATCAGTTCCATAATAATATAGTACTTGTTTCTTTTTTACACGGTCTCCAAGATGGATCTTTGACCTTTGATATCTTAGCTTCAATTTCCTATTAATAAAAAAATATGAAAAGTTGATATTATGAAACTACACATTGAGGCCAACCTAACAAGTATTATATATATATATATATATATATATATATATATATATATATATATATATATGAGTTTTTTGCGGGGATATACCAAGGAAATAGGGAATTTTGTGGGGATATACCTCACTAAATTTTTCTTTGTGAGGATATACCAACCTAAATTTAAGTTTTGTTAAAAGGTACCAAAAATACTATTTCCGGCGAGAAATTCAAATTGCCGGCCTTTGACTTGGTAGGAACTCGCGAGTGAGCCACAAATATTGTGTTTACCCCCTCAACCACGTGCATACTATTGAAATTTTGTTTTTTTTAACAATTTTTTTAAGAATTCCCTCCTTTAATAACCAACCCCCTCCCTTAACATTTCCCTCTCCTTAAACCTTGAAAAAGAACGCTATTCAATTTAGCAAGAAAGGGCAGCCCAAAATCATCAATTGCAAGGTATGATGTCTTATTTTAGCTTTAATCTCAATTCAATTTAGTTCTTGTGTTCTTTAATTGTACTATGTGGTTTGTATTTGTGCTATAGGGTATAAATTAGGGTTAATTTATCAAGTCAAAGACCGGAAATTTGACTTTCTCGCCGGAAATAGTATTTTTAGTACTTTTTAACAAAACTTAAATTTAGGTTGGTATATCCCCACAAAAAAAAATTAGTGAGGTATATCCCCACAAAATGTCATATTACCCTGGTATATCCCAGCAAAAAACTATACATATATATATTAATGAGAATCTTTGACAAGTATTATATTATGGGACGGAGGGAGTAATAAATAGTGTTCACTTCAAAGAAATAAATAATAAATAGTGCAAGCACCATCTTTTTTAGGAAAAATTGACAATTGGGGTTTGAACTTTGGGCGATAATTTTTAAAAGGTCTCAACTATTGATGAACCTGTATAGGTCCCTACTTTAGTAGGTTTTTAACTTTTAGCGGGCCTTAGTGACTTGAAACTAACGATTTTTTTAAAAATCTCACCTAGTTCCTACTTTTGTCCCTCAAATAACCCTTTTGTTGCGACCGACGTTTTACAAGTTAACACATATTAAGCCAGTTTAAAGTCACTTAGACCCGCTAAAAGTTTCAAACCTTACCTGCAAGATTATAATTGCATTACACGCATGTATACCAAGTAGTGCAATAATTATCGCTTGCAGCCAGTTGGTTTGTCGTGGTTTCTAATTATATTTGACATTTTTATTTCCAACACTAAGAGGGGCCAATCCCCTATCATCCCCTCTTTTAATCCGCCCCTGAGTAAATGTTTATGTGTTTATATGTATGGATGTAGATGGCAGCGGATCGTGTCTGGGGCGGGTCCAGCAAGAGCTAGATTTAGACTCGGATTTTTTGAACCAAACCCTGATTCACCTCAGTCCCACTAGGTCTAAGATATTCAGACCCTTAACCAGACCCGCGGGGTCTAGCGGGTCTTGAGTTTAAAATTGTACAAAAATATATCCTTAAGATACTTTCTAATTTTTTTATCGTCCATTAATTATTTAAGATATACCTTTTTTCCTAAAATTATTTACATATCACAAAGTTCACGTTAAGCTCGACTACTGAGTTTTTTGACTGTTTCATTTTAAGTGACCGAGAGAGAAAGTAGAGGAAAACCAAGGAGGATAGAGAGAGAAGGTTGGTACTATTTGTTTAACCAATCAAATTTGAATATCGAATGAAATAAATAGGTAAAACAATTAAATAATGGAAGTTATCTTACCATTTATAAAAACCAATCACTTTTTGTAACATTTCCAAATAAGAAAAGTTGGTCACTTAAGAAAAAAAGAGGAAGTACAAAGTAACAATGAAATAGTAAAATTACAACTCAAGAAAACAATTGTTTGAACATATTTCAATTCAAAACTTAAGTACATAAGACATCCCAAAATTTCATAATATCAAATATGCTTACATAAGTATCATATACTTCAATTTACCAAAGACCCTTGACTCCAATGATATGGCTTTATGTCTCTCACATGGGAGACAAAGGTTCAAATCTTGGTGGAAACAAAATTTCAATGTTGTTTGGGGGGGGGGGATTTCTTGTTGGGCATCTAGGTGAGTGACCTTGTGCGAGGGCAACCCAGAGGAATTTCTTCTTACCACGGGGTTCTAGAAAGGGGGGCCAAAAAATTGAAAAAGTATCATATACTTCAATACATAATGTGAAATATTTTAAAAAACTTCATTTGCTAAGTCTCCTCCATTTCATCATTAATTCGAATTGTTTAGAAAATAGAGACATAGGTTGAGCGTGTAAGTTGTAATTTCAATATGTATATTTCATCTTGAGATAAAATTTATAAATCATTCCATGGGTCAGATCTGGGACATGTCTAAGTTCGACATAACTGGACCCGGACTCAGACCAGACCTAAGAACATATAGACCCAGATCCAAATTATACGTAGAACCATACCCTTAAAAATTTTAGGGGGTTCAACAAGGTCTTTGTCGAAATTTTGACCCACTGCCATCCATAATGTGAAATGTTTTTAAACACTTCATTTGCTAAGTCTCCTCCATTTCATCATTAATTTGAATTGTTTTGAAAATAGAGACATAGGTTGAGCGTGTAAGTTGTAATTTCAATATGTATATTTCATCTTGAGAAAAAATTTATAAATCATTCCATGGGTCAGATCTGGGACATGTCTGAGCTCGACATCACTGGACCGGGACTCAGACCAGACCCATGAACATATTGACCCAGATCCAAAATATACGTAGAACCATACCCTTAATAATTTTGGGGGGTTCAACAAGGTCTTTGTCGAAATTTTGACCCACTGCCATCCCTATATATGGCCGGATGAGGTTCCCATGAAAATTTTCTTATAATGAGAACCGTAATAACCCCTTTGACCGTGGGGGACTTGCTCACTCCCGAGCTTCTGCTCAAGTCCTCCAATGGGGGACTTGCTACACAACAACCTCCCCTCTTCTTCCAACTTCTTCCACTTCTTCAGTGCCCGCTAAATTCTCCTCTAATTTTTCATAATTCAACATAATGTCTAGAACTGGTAATGCTACTTCTCACTTTACGAATCAATTAGTCGGAAATTGACATAATAGGATTAAACCAAAAGTAAAGAGGAAAATAAGAGAGAGAAAATATTGATAAAAGAGAGAGAAAGGAAATTAGTAAATAAAAAAGAAAGATTACAAGAAATGCAGGTAGAACTGTAGAAGCCGTGAAGAAATAGAGAGGAGAGAAAAAAAGGGGTCATCTCTACTAATTTAAGAACACAGAGAGGTGAGAAAAATAGGGTCCGGGAAATAGAGAGGAGAGAGGAAAGGGAAAATAATGTAACATTGTGAGAAAGGAGGACTATAAGAGAGAAAATCATTTACAAGAGAGAAAAAAAAATCTCCAGGAGTAATAGTACCTGCACGATAAAAAAAATCAACACTCCAGATCTTTAGTTCTTAGTTTTATTTCAGCATATGTGTTGGTTTTCACAAGATGCTATTCCTATATATATATATATATATATATATATATATATGCCCATATTGCGTGCAACAGTATATTAATATTAATAGTAACATCAAAAAGTGTTAAGAAAACTAACTAAGAGTGTAATATTAATGGTGAATATTGATGAGCGTTATGGTTTTTAATTGCATTGCTTTAGTGTAAAGAGTAATGTTCTCCAGAAATAACTATGTCGAGTTAGGATATGTTGTTTTGTATTTGGTAGATAATTCAACAACTCTCCTTTTAAACAATAATCTAGGTTACATTTTTTAATTTATTTAAAAATACATATATTTTATAGACATATTTTATGAGTAGTAGTTCAATTTAATTTCACTGGATAATTGAGGTTATTTCACCAAATACCCCCGACAAATTAAAAAATTCACCATATACCCTCAATGTTCCAAAAATTCACCATATACCCTTGAGTTTTCGAAAACGTTCACAAAATGCCCTTTTTCTAACTTCCGTTAACTTTATTTACGATTTTGCCATCATAAAAGCCTAACCCTAAAATGTAAACCCTAACCCTAACCCACCCAAACCCTAACCCACCCAAACCCTAACCCCCTAACCCTAACCCCCGCCCCCCCACCCCCCCCCACCCCACCCCACCCCCCCCCCCCCCCACCCCCACCCCGCAGCCTCCCCCACGCCCGCAGCCTCTCCCCCCTCCTCCACCACACCGCCCGCCCTACCCCTCCCCCCTCCACCGTCGATTTCCCCCTCCCCCTCCCCCTCCACCGCCGATTTCCCCCTCCCCCTCCCCCTCCACCGCCGATTTCCCCACCCCCCACCTCTCCCCCTTCGAATTCCCAGTCCCCACCCCCTCCCTTGTTTTCGTCGCCCAAAACCCCCCTCCCCCCCCCACCACGCGCCCCCCCCTCCCCTCTCCACCGTCGATTTCCCAGCCCCACCCTCTCCCCTTCGAATTCCCAGGTCCCCACCCCCTCCCCTCCCCGTTTTCTTCCGCTCAAAAACCGAACCCCCTCCCCTCTATTTTCGAATTTCGGGCTACGAGGGAGGGGGAGTTTTCTAAATGCTCGTGTGTTTGTGCAATTCGAAGGGGAGGGGAATTCCGCCGGTGTTTGGTGCCCGGGTCCGCCGGTGTTCGAAGGGGAGGGGTGGGGTTAGGGGAATTCGACGGGGAGGGGGGGGGAATCGACGGGAGGGGGGGGGGATGGGGAAATCGACCGGGGAGGGGGAGGGGGGGGGGGCCGCGCCGGTGGAGTAGACCCGGGGAGGGGGAAGGGGTGGGTGGCTGGGCTAGGGTAGAGGGGAGGGGGGAGGGAGGGAGGGAGTGGGTTAGATTAGGGTTTAGATTTGGGGTTAGGGTTAGATTAGGGTTAGGGTTAGATTAGAATTAGGATTAGGGCTTAATGATGGCAAAATCGTAAATAAAGCTAACGGTGAGTTAACGGAAGTTACAAAAAGGGCATTTTGTGAACGTTTTCAAAAACTCAAGGGTATATGGTGAATTTTTGGAACATTGAGGGTATATGGTGAATTTTTTAATTTGTCGGGGGTATTTGGTGAAAAAACCGTTGCTTTTATAATTGTTTGAAAATCAATTTAGTCACGAGTTTATATTTTTAATTATGAGTTTCCTCTTGTTACACATTTTTATTTATTGCTTTTTGCTAATATAGAACTTTCCTTATTACCCATATTTGTAAATGAGGAAGGAATTAAGAAAATATTTTATTTATTATTTTTTGTGAGATTAAGGGTATATTAGTCTTTTCTTATATAGGGGGACACCATAGGTCCCCCCTTGGCTTATATATATATGCAATATTGGGGCTCCCACCAGGGAACTTCTTGGTAAGAAGAAGGGCCCTGCTGGATCAGCACCTCTCGCAGGTGTGTCAGTCCAACTACACAGGTCAATGCTTGAGAGTATGGGGGATATAAGGAAAAATCCTTACTCCCAAGCACAAGTAAGTAGTAGGGTTCGAACTTGTGACCTCAAAGTCACAAGGTGAGTTCCCCACCACCTCTACCAACATGGCCGGCTAATTGCCGGTGCAACCTGTTCCGTGGAACAGGGCCTCCAAATTAGAGGGGCCCAATTTTGAACCATCAGATCTTCAATGGAGATAAAACTAAAGACATCCTTGATCCTTGCCTTCTATAATTGATATTTGTTGATTATACATTCCCTAAAATCTTGGCATAATGGCACAATTTCTCCCAAAATGAATCTTAGGAGATTATCAATACTCATAATCCCCAAGTTCCTCTGTTAATTTACATTCTTCAGTCGTTCCTAAGATACAAACAATAAATCAGAAAATAATAGAATTTCAAAATTAAAGAAATTGATTCATGAAAGGGGGTGTTGCTGGAGAGAGAAGATTTGCATGTGAGAAAGAGAGGATGAAGATGATGAAGTGCCACTGTGCGATTATTTCAAAGTAATCTTTTTCCATTTTGTTCCTTTCATCTTCTTTCTATTAGTATATTTTTTCCTTTAATGAATGGAGTAGTAAAAGAGAATGATAGTTTCAAGGGCTTGTTGCCCACGTGTCCTCTACTCATGTAAGCATTTGATCCATCCCAAGGTAGTTTTCGACTCATGTTTTTTTTTTTTTTCTATTTGCTAGTTGGTTGCTTTAGCTTTATAATACTTTTGTAAATCTATACATTAGTTTTCATTTGCTTCATTGTGGAATTACGCTAAAACTTAGTAGTAATATAATATTATAAAAATTAATAATTTCATTATAAATAAATAGGTTAGCCAAAAATGCTTTTATAGGTAGCAAGACATTATTTTATTGATATTTTTAAAGTTAATTTCTGATGTTAACAATATCAATAATATGCAAAAGGAAATTTTATATCTATCTAGTAAGAAAAGAATTGTAAAAGAACAATTATTATACTTCGAAACTTATCAAATTATACTTTTTTGAAAGGTAAAATTTTCATGTTACGTTTTTTAGGGCCCAATTTACTTATCAGTTTAGGGCCTCCAAAACATTTGAGACGGCCCTGTTTACCAAGCAAGCTTGGTGTATGTGTATATATATGTATATGTATATACATATATATACATAGAGAGACAGACATATTTAACAAGACCCTAGATCATGAATGACAACATGACAAATAAAATTAACATATAAATTGTAAATGATGGTCCAAATAGAGTTCGTTAAGTGTCAAAGTATAAAAGGTGTGGATTCAAAAAAACGACAAGAATACTAAATGTAATAAATGTTATAATTCGAATGAGAGGTATTATTAGATTCTTATTATCCAATTATAAACGGAAAAGAAGTTCATTATTCGATGGATATTTTATTCATTAGGGATAGAGATAAATAAAGAACATTATTATTTAATGATACTCTTATAAAATTATTTTTTATTACAATTTAAAAAAAAAAATTGATTATCCATTCAATTAATGTAGTTTTGTCCAAAATAACCAGCTTTATTGCTGGTAGTTTTGAGAGGCATGCATGTCAAATTTCAAGGATACATGTATCAACATTAAATTGTCAATTAAAGCACATTCCAGGTATATATCAGTCCACTTATATATGCAAAACTGAAATGGCTAGTCCGTCTTTATCAATACGCACTCATGCTATCGTGCGTGCATACACTATTTGAAAACATGGGATGAACTTGGACATAATTTGAGGAGAAGTACGTACGTGGAAGCATTTCACCAACTCTCCTGTAATGGAAAATTAATTCACAAGCACTTCAAAAAAAAAATGCTCAAGACAAGAAAGATGAATGCATGGCTACACAATTTTAGTAGTCTAGCCCACAAACTTCTGCTGTAAATAAACTTAATTTACTATAGAAAATTTCTCGAATTTGCAGAGAATTATATTTTAAGAAAAATAAAGATTATGTACATCATATTTAATCATATTTTGTGCATAGCTTTTTTTTGGGTAAGTAAAATGAAGAGCCCTATCGGGCTGAACTTCTGAAAAATTAACCCCACCCGAGTTAGCTGGCTAGACACTTGAAGAGTGGGGGAGGGGGAAATTAAAGGTATTATGAGAGCAGGGGGTAGGGTGCGACGTGCTTGAGGAAATCTTTCTTGGAAGGCTATTAGCCAAGTTATGTTTATATTGATGTAAGAATCCTTGATTGCCTATACTTGCTGTACTATATATATTGAAGGAGAAAAAACAGAAAAGGCAATACAAATCTATATAAAGCAAAAACATGACATGCTGCCACATGTACTCCCCCATCCCCCACGCAATGAAATGACATATTAAACAACAAAAATGTGTATTATGTGCCTCGAACCCATGACCTCTCATTTAAGATATAAGTGCACTAACCAACTACTCTACAATCTCATGTTGGTATTTATGGGGAAAAATATATATTTAAAGATAAGATAATTTCCTATTTTTAAGACAATTAAATACAAATGTATATATTAATACTCATTAAGCTAATGTTAATAATAACATGTCCTACCCTTTTAGTAATCTTATAATTAAAAAATAAAAGCTCTTCAAATTTTTATAACCTCTGTAATTAACACTACTACACCATTTCATTGCATCAATTGTATTCTTACACATCAACCTACGTTAAAAAAAAGATTGTATTATATTTTTTATAAGTAATTATATATTTATATATATATGTACTCTTTTGAAACCGAGGTTATATTGATGAATAATTCATGTTATAATTTACTATGTAGAAAATTTAAAAAGAACTCGAAGATCATTTAATTTCCTAAGCACAATCCAATGCCTATAACTCCTTTTTTTTCCACTTTTCTCAAGTGTTTGATTTACGACTTCAAATTCACATTGATAAATGATTAGGGGCATCGCCCGAGCCAACAACTAGTTAAACCTAATAACTCATGTCATGGTATCAGGCTTGTAGCTGCATACCCTAACACATTCATCATCATCATCACCATGGCCGGTGATGACCCGACTGTTAAAGAAACCCCACTGCCGCCTCCTTCACCAGGGCGGCAGGGCGGCAGCCAGCTTGACCGTCGACAACACCGGCGACGCGGCACCAGCAACACCATACAGAACAACGTAGAGGAGAGATTATATGAGGCAGCAGCAACTTAGAAACCAAAAGAAAAAGACATTTGAGGTTCCTCCCATTGTGGAATTTCAACCTTTGAAAGGTAGTAATGGAGTTTTGGGTGAGCAAAGATTTAATCTTTCATGGGTGATTCTTGATTTCAAAAGACAAGAACGTTAACACCATCATTTGCTCCAAAAAAAAAAAAAAAAGAAATGAGGGCAACAGGGGAGATGAAGACGAGTGGAAGAGGAGGAAGATTTGGGGTTCTTTTTGGGCTTGGTGATCTTATGGAAAATGATGATCAAGGTCTTTGATCTTATTTGATGGAGCATGATTTCTTGACAACAAGACCTTAATATGTCACGACTAATGTGCACATAGAGCCGGCCACGACAGAAAGAGTAAAAAAAATGAATAGGTTTCCTTTTCTCTTTTTTCTCTAAACTAGGTTTTGGACCCGTGCATAATGCACGGGAACTATTACGTTTAATAAGAATGTTTATATATCAGCTACATTGAAAACATATAAACGATTCTTTACGTCTACTCGATCAAATTCTTTTTTGTATGATAAAAAGGCGCCTTTATATCAATTATAAAGTTGTTTAGCAGATATATAACTCATATGTTTTTGAAGATTTCTTTATATGCTACATTAATCGTAGTATTAGACATCCCATGCTCTTCCTCATAAATTAGTATTATTAGACATTTTTGACTCGTGACTCTAGAAATGGCTACGTAAAATTGGCCATGGCTGTGAACTGGTCTCGGGAAACCCACCATGCGATTAAGATTGTCCTTGATTTTTAATACTGCCAAAGGAAACTGCTTTTTTTGAAACATCATAGGAAACTTTGTTTCATCTGATGGAATATCATACGGGGTATAAATACCTTATTCCCCGTTGCCACCTAAAATGACCACAACTTGGATGATTCAGTTTTTTACATGCTTGATTACCAACCTAGTATTGTTACATAAACCATATGTTGGCCGGGTCAATATTCCTCAGTAGCATCACTGGTGTACCAGCCTTCAGTCTTATACAGTGATTCAATAGACCGGAACATCTAATGGTATTTAGGAATTTCATTTTTCCTTAGAAATTGCATTTTTAAACTTAAATATATTCTAGTAATTCCCCGGGTAATTCGGAAAATACATGATCATTCACCATCTCCACTATCTTATGAGTCGAAGCAAGAATATCCATCACTTGAAAATACTTAGGTTCTTGTAAATGATCCTTTAGGTGGCCGAATATATGTTTTCCACTATAGCTGATATAAGTACATTTCCACCGTTTTGATTAGCTGATATAAGATCGTTCCTCTAATTAGTCAGTACACCGTTTTTTATTTTCATGTTATATTGTAAACCCTTAAAAGATTATTGTTGTGTATGAATTTCAATCTTTCTTTATTATTTAGTGTTATGCTCCCATTTGTATCTTCATTTACTATAAAAGTTTGATATATTTATACTGTTGAACTGCATAATGGATCAGAGTGATTAAAAAATTGATGAATATAATTTTTCCCTTGTTGGTTTTTGTTCCTCGTAATTTCTTTTAGGAAAAATTGATAGGAACAGTCCCAACTATGGGCGTTCCGCCATTTTCAGTCCCAACTAAGGATTATTTCTGAGCGGTCCCAACTATGCATCATTTTTGCCGAAATTGGTCCCACCAAGTCAATGACCTGCTACAACAGGTAAAATGCGTTTTTTTTCTTTTTCTTTTTCATCACCACCTATTCAACATCACCCCACCACCCAACACATCACCCACCACCCAAGACCACCAACACTTTCTCTCCACAAAGATAAACCACCACCCATATCCCCTCCTGCACCATTTCCCGCCTAAATTTTTGTTTCTTTCTCTCAGTTGTTGCTCCTCCCTCGCTATTTCCTGCTCATTTTCTGCAATTCATCAGTTTCCCCTCCCCTTTCCACCCTCTGATTTTCTCTCTCCTCTAATTTTATGTATTGTAAAGGGTTCTGTAATATTGATACTTGTTGTTCTTTAGGTTTGAGGAGATTAAGAGGTAGTTGGGTTTTGTGATTGTGAGCTAGAAATGCTGCATATTTCTGTCTCTAATTATCTTGAGACGTTGATTTTGACGGGAATATTTCCGGCACTCAGTATCAATTGGGTAATGTACTACCCTCGTTGAAGCAAGTCGTGCTGGCATTTCAAGCAGAGCCTTGGTATGGAATCAGATCCTCGTTAATGTTGGTGCTTCTTCTTAATCAAATTGGTTGGGTACCTTGGCTTAGAGTGGGAAATTGGTTGGGTACACGCATCAAAGCCTACACCACCCACCTCTCCACCACCCTTTGATTTTCTCTCTCCTCTTCCACCTCTAAATCTTCAAATGAAAATCCTCATATTCCTCCCTAATTGGAAATCTGCTTCTTCCTATAAATCTGCTTTCTAATCGCAGCGATTAACAATTTGCAGGGGAGGGGGATGGGATTTCGGGGGTTATCTGGGGAGGTGGGTGGGAGGGGCGGGGTTGGGGGGGAGGGGGGGGGTGGCGGGGGAAGGTGGGTGGGAGGGGAGGGGAGGGGTGGGTGGGGAGGGGGTGGCAGGGGATGAAGGAGATAGGAGAGATAAAAGGGAAGAAGAAACTGACTTAAGAAATAAAAAAAAAAATTTTAACCTGTTAAACAGGTAATCAGTCACCTGGGACCAATTTCGGCAAAAATGATGCATAGTTGGGATCGCACAGAAATAATCCTTAGTTGGGACTTAAAATGGCGGAACGCCCATAGTTGGGACTATTCCTATCAATTTTTCCTTTCTTTTATGGGTGTGACATTTTCGTACTTCCCACTATACTTTTCGCCTCCCAAAAAATACACTAAATGACTCCAGTGGCCCACCGTTAACCCTTACTCCTTTAGTTCTTCACAAAAGCAATCCGGAAGAACAGAATAATATGAAAGTAGAATTTTTAAAATATATCAAGCCAACACCAATTTTGATATTAATTAAACTAATTTAGAACATATAAATACGTAATAGCGTATTATATATGTGTGTTTTGTAGGTTCTCCATATGATTTACATTTTCTGGTTATCCTTTTATATAAGAAAAAGTAAAAACAAAAGTACATAGACAAAATAACAACTTTACCAATTTAATAACTTTATCCAATCCTTTCAAAACAGTTTTACTCTATTTCTCTATGAACATCCCAAAAAACATATTCGTTTTTTCAATTCATCTTTCTCTCTGGAAAACCAATGAAAAAACAACCAAACTTAGTGTTCATTTAGTGGGAGTAAAACCAACTAATTTTGAATACTTACAATCCCTCTTTTGACATATAATGCTAGACAATTAGCTAATTTTAATTTGTTGATAAAACTATGTCGAACAGTATCCCTCTTTCTAGCTAGTCTAATACCCATGCGATGTATGGTTACAAATAGTTTTATTACTTTGTAGAAAATTATAAGATAAACAGTTAACTTCTTTCCAATAACAAAATAATCATTATATCGTATTTATCCCGTACGACTTAATATTGGCGACATATTATTAATGCTCCTAATCTAGCCTTTTCTCTCTTAAAAACTAAAAACACCCAAATTACCCTCATTCGATCTTAGATGGGATGAATACAAAGGAAGTCTTTTTCATTTTTACGATGCATACCCTTTCCTCATTAACTATGTCATGTCACTTCCTTTGCTTTAGCAGCTTCAGAGTTTAATGTAAATTTAATTATAATGTCAATACCCATGGTATTGAAACTTCATTTCAATTCAAAACATGAGTTTTTCTTTATAAATTTCATTAGCATTCAATACTACATTCCCAAATGGTAATATAATAATGCATTACCATTACCACCATTGATGACCACTAACCAAAAGGGCCTTTAATGTATTCCAAAACTGTGACTCTTCTCCCATTAAGAATCCTTCTCAATTTGGCATGCACTCTGACTGATTACTAACTTAACTACAGTGAAGAAGAAAATTATAATTTAAACCATAATTTTTTTTACCACTGCATATGTATTCTCTTCATCCCGATGGATATAAATAATAATTTGATTTTTTAACGATGGCCAAATCACAATGGTCAAAATTATATTTGTAAATTTTAGAATTCTAATTAATATACTTGGAACTCTATGAAAAAAAAGAACACAAAATGAAATGAACCACAAATGAAGAAAAATAATAACGTCACACTTATTATTAGCATTGTAAATTGTAGTTGTTGCATTGACAACTACACTATTACATGTTTTTTAGTCACACGAATATTGCCCCCTAAAAAGATAATTAAGAACAAAAATATTTGAACCATGAACAAAACTATCCAACACCATCAAATTCATAGTTTTTTCATCATATCCTGTATTTTATCTCGAGTTTTCTTGACTTCCACTACAAATTTGCACTGGCAAAATTTATTTTTATTTTTTTCGTTCTTAAGTCTGCAAGGAAAGGCTTGTTATATGATGGGGAAGATAGACATGATCAGTAACATGGCTTCAATTATTGGTTGTTTTGGAAAATTGCAAGGAAATGAAAATAAGAGGGAGAAACTCAAAAAAAAAGATCTGCCTTTTTTTTTAATTAGGTAGTCGACAATACACAAAAACATATCTATTAAAAATCATATATATTCTCTTCGTCTTTTTTACTTCTACATTTTTCATAAATGAAAGTCTCTTTTTACTTGCTATATTTCTTTATTTGATAACTATGATCTACAAAAAAAGTACCAATATTTTACTCTCTTTTTTGTCATTTTCCTACCTATAATTCTCAAATATTTTTTTCTATTTCCCCATAAAATTATAGTCCTCAATACCGCCGCAAAGCCTAAATACTTGTTCACGAATAATATATCGTAAATAAAACAAAAGCTACCATTTTCTTTAATTTTATTTTTTCATTTTAATTTTCTAAATTATTAATGAGCTTATGTTAATTAGCAAGGAGTTAACAATTGCGACTCAATTTTGAACGACTTAATTGAAAAATTTTATATGGGTATAATTTAAATCCTAATATTAGTGTTACTAATATCTAACTTATCTGAACTTAACCGTAGAACTTATCTGAACATATTAATCATTATCAGACTTTAAATAAACTTATTAGAACTTATCTGAATATATTAGATATTTTTTTTGTGAGTATGTTAAACCTTATTTATAATAAACTAAATTTGTCTAAACTTATCTTAATTTATCTGAACTTATTAATTCTTATAAGACTTTATCTGAACTTATTAGAATTTAGTGAAACTTACTTTTCTAATAAGGACTAAAAAAATGTTGAGCAAAACAGGGCCATATTGTGTAGGGTACTATTTATGTTGTTCTTTTATTTAAGTTTCTAAAACCATTTATCATATTGTTTTATCTCTCTAAAATATTACCCATCCTTTTTCCTCTTCTAACACACCCCATTATATTTCCTCCTCCTACGATATACTACTTACTCACCCTTCACACTCGATTCTCAACAATTTAGCTTCCACAACAAACCACCCACAATTGCTCCTCCGGTCCTACCCAAATGTTTCAAAAAATCATGCCATCAAATTAAAATTTTAAAATTAATATTGGAATTTATCTTCAATAGATTCGAATTACATATTGTGAAAACCAAAAATTAATTTGCCAAATAAAATCCCCAAACAAAATCGTTTTCTCTCTAGATTTGTTGTTCTTGTCAAATTGCCAACCCAACTTTCCATCGAATATGAAGCAACAATCTACATGCACTAAACTATAGCCATACTTTGATCTTTCTCGTGCTTCTTCCAACACGATCAAGTCTTATTTGCATCTCCAATTGTTAATTTGAAGGTAATACATTATGACTATTGTAAGTTCAGGTATCTTTTTATTACTTCAATTGTAATTGGTTTATGAATTATTGATTCAAGATTTTCAGAGGTAATTATCAACAGACATGCACAAATGGTGGCCTATCCTTCTTAGCTTGTATTATCTGATTGATCCATTGGGATTTCATAATTTTCTTTATGACCCATCCAGTTTCAAGTTCAAAATAGAGCTACATTATTATATAAAAAAAAGCTTTTTATAAAAAGTTGTTGACTTTGCCTTCCTTATTAGCTTATATGAAAAGCTGTAATTTTTTTGTTAACATTGTTTATTATTAGTTGTTGTTAAACAATTTGAATTTAAGACATTTTTTAAGTTACTCTAGCCTAGTATTATAATTTTTTTTTTGAAAAGTTAGTAATATAATTAAGTAGGAGTTCCTGTCAAAAAAAAAAGTAGGAGTTATAACATGAGAAACATTCCTTAAAAGAAACAACAAACTCATTTTTTTACGTAGCTTAGTTCCAGCTCACTTCTAGGATATTCTAATGTCTTTCATCCTCCCTCTCTTTTTCTCACCTCTACCAATTCATCATTATCTCCTTCATCACCTGATGTAACTCTCCTCCAGTTCCTTCTCTTTCATCTGAAATGAGGAATTTTACATATATTTTGTGAAAATAGCAATTAACTTTTGTCATATCCATAAATATTTGTGTTTTATATCTTGCTAAAGATGTTGAGCGAGATGTAGACCATGTAGTACACAAATTTTGCATGATCTGATTTACATGCAACAATTAGAAAACAGAGATACATGTATGTTTTCACTCCTTCAATTCAAAATTAAACTCGTTCATAAATTACAACTTCACATCACCAAAAAAAATGAAAAAGAAAAGGTCAAAGAAAACAATAAACAAAAGGCTTAATATCCTCAGCAGATAATTCCGCAAAAAATCAATCTCAAAATTTTTTGACTTCGAATTCATCGCTGCTATCTTCCTCTCTGTTGGTTGGTTCCCCAATTGCTGATGCTGCTGTGTTGATGTACCCGTGTTTTTTCATCTGGGTTTGTCTGTTCAAATTATTGCTGTGCAGGAGTTTTTCTCTCTCCTCTCTATTTCTCACTCCAATTGATCGAATTGTTGTTCATTTGGATGAATTACAGAAAAATGAGCTAAAATTCGATCATGAAATTGAAGGAATTTGGTATTGAGGGTTTGAGAGGAGGGAGATGCAGTGTAACAAATATTGAGATTTAAAGATGTGTAATATTCATGACAATATTCAATTTGCTTCAATTAGGGATTATTTTGTGGAATTAATTTGTTTCCTTAAATGTAAATTGCTAGATTTAAGTTTACCTTACACAACCTAAATCTACACGATTTGCAATCTTTTAAATCAAATCCAGTGACACGTGGCAAGTGAATGAGAGGCTTGGAAAAACCGAGAAGCAATGAGAGGGGAGAAACAATATGGGGCTGCCACATAGGACGGAAGTTTTCTTGCTTTAATATTATATATGATGGGGTAAAATATGTAATAAATTCACTTTAGATCAATAAAGTATATTTGATTATGTTCCTCATAAGATGTAATTGTCTTTATGTTTTTAAGTAAGTTTTTCAATAAGTTCTTCTATTTTGATTATATTAATTTGTTTGGCATAGGATATTATAAGGTTTTCAAGCTTTCTGTTAGTTTTTAATGTTGTAAAATATTTTATAGTATGTCTCAAAATATGACGTTAGTGTTTTTTTTTTAAAGTCTAGGTAAGGTTTGAGTTTCGAATTTGCTTTACTCATATAGATATATATAAACTTAGAAAAAATAGCTGAGTTGTCATCTACTTAGCCATCAACACCATTTGTCATCACCCTCATTACCTCCCATTACTCCACTGCCATGTGTCAAAGCTTACTTAGCCCAAGCTGATGTGTCGCCCCTGTTGCCTTGCAACTAATTTGCCAAAAATAAATTGCTCAATTTTCACCTTGATTTATGCAATCTACTGAGGAGGTAATTGATCATGATAGCCTTAAATCATGCATGGTATAATTTCTTTCCATACCATGACCAACATCAGCTCAATTATTTTCTAAAATTGCATAATTAAATGATATTTATTGCAAAATCAAATCAGTGTCTTCCTAAAATTTTCCACCCATATTCTTTTTCTCCCAATAAATTAAATTTCATCAATCAGCCATTTTTCTCTCTTCCCCAATTTTCTACCAGTATGAAATCTTAATTGCTGCTACCATTCAGTTAGTTGTCGATGCATCATCTTTCTCTGCTGCAAATGTGATTGATTCTAAGAAGTTGCATGGTGGGGTTTTCATTTTCTTTATTTGTAATTCAATTCGAAATATGGGTTTTTGAGCACAACAAACTAATGTTAACAGAAAGTATAACAACCTATACGTAATATTAGAGACACAATATAAAGATACTAGGAATATAGAACCAGCCAAACTGAAGAATAGGGGCAGAACATTATCCTTCTACAATTTATAATTTTTTTTGTTACCTTTCTTACAATACTTTGATTGTTGATTTCTGTAAGTTTGATTTGAATTCAAGTTGTAAGTTGTCATGGTCCTACCTTTTTTGTGAGGACGATAATGAAGATTGATGTTGTTTTAGAAATGACGATTATAATTAAAGACAACTTTATGAAGGAGGCAACCAAGATAATGTAACAAAAAAGAACGGGAAGACGCATTGCAAGTTCAAGTTTAGACAAGAGAATCATGAAAAGGAGTGGACTTAGAATCTATAAACAAAAAACATACATCAAGATAGATATCAGCAAAATCTAAAATATATTGAGCAAAATTAAGTACAGCTGGTGAAGTGGGTGATTCACCCATAATAATGCGATCAAAATATAAGGTTGACAAATGATCAATTGTATTAGCACACTGCAATTCAAATGTTAATTACAACTAAGTTAGCATAGCATGTATAGAAGTAAAAAGGCCTATAATTCTTTTTAGCTAGCTAACTAGTTATTAGGCCCAGGCTATGGCCCGGGTAAGGAAAATTTTCATTAATTAATATTATACATTCAATTGATAACACTAAATAACACTTGGTCTAGTGGTTAAGACATTAGTATATACCCTTGAAGTCACAGGATCAAACCTCATGCTATGCAATTTCTATATTTTTTTTACTGTATGTGGATTACATGGAGTAGAAAGCGCTTAGGGAGAGCGCCATGTGGCACCGTTCCTTGTTTAGGAACGTCTTTTAATATATTAGTATAGATGTTTGGGTCTCTGGGAGGTGTTTGGCTCGAACTTGGAAAAAGAGAAAAACTAGCTGAAATCCAACTTACGGTAATAGGCTACTCCAACTGGCTTGAATAATTTACAGCTGATAAAAATGTGTTCATATCCAACTAATCCTTAACGCAGAACTCAGTATTTGATATCACTTAAAATAAAAATGTATTTTCATTCCATATTACAGCTTTGTCTAGAACTGATTTTGATAAAATCGGCTTTTTCGTTTTTTTAGGAATGTTTTCGATGATTGTTAGTCTAATGATTTTAATTTTTTTTTTCTATTGCATCTAACTCAATACTAACCTCTTTTACGTAAAAAGTAATGCCCCTCAATAAAAAAAGTAAAAAGTAATGGAATTTATTTATGGGATAATTAATTTTAACTTTTGAAAGTTCAGATCCTTAACTATAATTTTTAGCAATAAAGTTGAGGTCATCCTAATGTGCTTAACTCCTTTTCTATTTATATATTTTAGCAACTTCGAAGGGAATGGTATCTTCAAATCCTTAATTCATGTTTTAATGATTTTTTGCTTTGAATTGTATATAAAAGCCCTGATTTTTTTTTAGTACCAACTACACAACAGTAGCATCGCAAGCACAAATGCACAAATGCACAATAGCAGGTCAACAGCAAGGCGAAGGCTAGAGAAACAGATCAGTAATGCCAGTCGTGGGTTTCCCGTGTTTTCTCTTGGTCGATATTAATAGAGGAAAATCGGGGCACCAACTACGCCGGTGAGGAAATTCACTTGCAGACCATGATGAAAAATCTTTTATTTTACTTTTTTTCCAATTTCTTTTGAATTTTAAATTTGAATTTAAATGAAGCAGATTCAGATGATAAGTAAAATATTTTGTGTTTTTGGAGATCCATTTTGTTAAAATATAATCGTGATATTATATAATATTTTGAAATAATCTAATTAATTATTAAAATTGAAATATTTTCAATGGGTTAATTGTTCATGATTAGAACAGGGAATAATCTAATTACATTGAATTATTAAAAAGGATCTCATAGCCTAAACCAAATAATTTGTATCATTAGCAATTAATGTGATTTACATGATTTTCATACAATTAGGTACGAAATAAATACTATTATGTTCTACTACCTTCTACTCGAACCATTTTCATTGAGTACCGCTTGCAACACTCGAACAAATCACACGTACGGAAATCTGAAGTATGCAAAAGACTAAAAACATTATATTATAGATCAATTATTAAAGATAAATTTTGAATTATGCTATAGGATCACTTAACGTGATTTAGAAAGATATTCAACTTTTCGTTTTTATGTGAATGATCGACTAAACGTAGTGATGTAGACGAAAGTGGATCCCATGTCTTGGGTACCACCTAGGGGTGCTTATCGAGCGAGCCGAGCCCGAATAGCACTGGACTCGGCTCGAGCTCGTTTAACTTTTCATGGACTAGGCTCGGCTCGTGAGCTCGCCGAGCTTGGGGGAGCCGAGCTCGGCTCGAGCTCGTGATTAGAATTTGTGGCTCGAGCTCGGCTCGTGAGCTTGTTTAGGCTCGGCTCTTGAGCTCGTTTAGGCTCGGATCGTGAGCTCGAATAGGCTCAGGCTCGGCTCGTGAGCTCGTTTAGGCTCGGCTCGTGAGCTCGATTGTGGCTCGAGCTCGATTATGGGCTTGAGCTCGATCTTCTCTATCTTTTTTTTTCTTTTTAATTGCTTTTACCTTTTCTTTTTATCTTTCTTCTAATATATACTTTAGTTAGTATCTTAAAAGAAATACTTAATATAATTTTTAATATATATAAATATTTTTTAATATAAAATATTTTTTTAGTATAAAATAATAATCGAGTTGTTCACGAGCTTTACGAGCAAAGCTCGGCTCGGCTCGTTTAAGTCTCGAGTCGAGCCCGAGCTTGAGCCGAGCTTCAACGAGCCGAGCTTTGACCGAGCTTTGACCGAGTCGAGCCCGAGCTGCTCGCGAGCTTGTCAGGCTTATTATCACCCCTAGTACCACCCCACAAGACTTTACCAATTAAAACTAGATGACATCCTATATCTTCATGTTTTTTTTTTTAATTTAGTACTATAAGCATCATATACATATATAGTGATATATTAACTGCTATATATATTCCTTAGGATCTTAATAATATTGGATCATATCAATTTTTTGTATAGATAATCTAATTTGAATTAATGCTATAATATCATATTTTGTGTGCTAGAGAACCATAAAATGCAATGATGTTGATTAGATTTGATCCTATGGTACTACCTCCGCAACATTCTTTACCAACTAAATTCAATAACAACACCCGTTTATAATGCTATAAGATCAATATTAGATTACTAAGGAAGACTCTAAAGGTATGAAATCATGTGAGCTAGATATATATATAGAGAGAGAGAGAAATTTATATGATCTTATTACTAAAGCCGTTTATGTATAGGAAAACTAGTATTTTTTGCACGCGATGCGTGCGTGACATGACGTATGCGTGATTTTGTGGATATTTTCAATTTTATCCTCATTCATGAGAGATTTTGAAATAAGAGGAAGGAGAAGAGGAGAAACTGAAGAAGTAGAAAAAACTGCCTTTACAATTAATTAGTGCATTAAAAAAATTTTGGAAAAGGTGAACACAGTGAAGTAAAGTAACTGCTTGGCTGTCTATTTTAACACAAATGTTAGGATTCTTTTCCCCCCTTTGTTTTCCTTATTTTACTTTTGTTTTTTAAATTTATTAAATGGTTGCAACTGTAATTTTTGTTTATAGTTGGGGGTACTTTGGGCAACTCAAGTGGACACCAAAGTCCTCAAGAGTTGCCTTATATAATAGAGATAATAAACATAGATTAATAAATAACATAAACAATTTAATTAGCTAAGTCACATATTCCTTTTTTATAAATGATGGAAATTGTATTTTCTCTTTACTTTGATTATATTATGTTTAGTACATAGCTTAATTAATTATAAATCATATTTTCCTTTTAGTTTGATTAAATATTTATGAATTACACACCATGATTTTGGGAAAACTATCATAAAATCTTAAATTTATTAAACTAAATTTTTTTCGTGCAATTTGCATGGTCAAAAACCTATACTAAAAATTTTCCATTCAAATTTATTATCAGCATATATTTTTTCCACCCACACATAAGAACAATGGTATTGAGTGAGACTATACTTTTTTTATATGCATCGAAATTGATATAGACATTTAGATTGACTATAAGGAATAATGACATAAAATTTATGTGAGTTTGAAATGTGTATGAGATAAATTTGACTGCTAAAAAGTTAGTTAAAGGCTAAAGCTAATTAAATGACCCTAAGCAGGTACGTGTGTTTAATTTAGGGTCCATTCTAAGAAAATAAGAACATAATGCTACTAACTATAGATAATTCATAAGTATAATAATCGTGCAGCACAAGGATCATAAGCCAGTATTATCATTACCAGATTATAAAATTCTAAATTACAATGCCATAGACTTCTTTAGTTTTAAGGTCAAAATTTTAAAACTTTGATATAACTTTATCTTAATATCGTGTAAGGTATATGTCTATATTCATTTGTTAGGTATAACTAAAAGATCGATGATCAAATGTGTGTCTGCAAGACCCTAATTAAGAAAGAAAAGAAAACAACTTCAAAGAATGAAGCGAGCCACCATTTCTCTGATTAAGTAAATAATCGTTCAACCATTGATTTCCTATTCACTATGACTCATGCTTTAGAAAATTTGTGCATGGGTGAACTTTATAGATTAATAACAGTTTGACATTTTCGTTCTCAAACTTATATTGATTTATCTTATGTAATTTTAACTTCTAAATCATCACTTCTATATAACCATATATAGGCGTGTTTTCTGGCACAATCAGAGCCAATGGTAATGTTGGTCTAACCATAAGTACTTGAGATATATCTTCAGATATTCTTATTTTGCAAAGGGGATAATACATAGTGTTTTATTATCATGGGATGGCGTGTCCTCTGCATAACATCCAGAGAATTTCCAATACGGGGAGGTATTTTATTGTTCTAATAATTTAACGCTAAATCTAATTTATTAAAACCCAAGAGATCATTGGTGTTGAGCGTAATTGTGGAAAGGGGGAGCGGAACTGCCGAAAGGGGGAGCTAAAGTGGTTGCATGATTGAGTGTTAGTAGTGAGGCGAATTGTGATTTTATATGAGCCTTTGAATGAAGCAACGAGAAATGCAAAAGCTTTTATAGTCAACTTTTTTTAAAAAATTGGTCACATGTTCCACCATGATATTAGCTACAACAGTCACTGAACGCACGGGTCATAAGCCGGTTTTAAAATAGATTTTTAATACACGATATGATTATAAAAACTTTAAATCACGAGCTAATATTCAAACCATGATTTTACGATAAACATCCTAAAATATTAAATTTATAAAACAAAACTTTCCATGCATTTTGATGTGTTTTTTTTGTTTCATTTATGTGTTTATAAGTTTATATATCACAATTATAAGATTTTTAAAATTAAAATGTTGTAACAAATATCATGAAATATAATTTTACATTTTATATTCTTTCAACTTTAAATGCATGGATTCTAATAGATGTGGATTCAATAAAATTGGAATATATAAAAACAACTACTTAATAAACAAAACAATTCCCGTGCATTATGCATGGGTCCAAATCGTGCATTTTTGCACGGGTTAAAAACTAGTACTATTGATATATACGATTGTTTTTGTATCGATTAAGAATAAAAAAAAGCAAAAAAAAAAAATTAATTTTTTTTGGGGGCTCAACTGATCCGGTTTTTGGTGAAAACGGAATCAGTTAGTGGATAACTGATCCGGTTTTTGGTGAAAACGGAATCAGTTAGTGGATAACTGATCCGGTTTTCAACCAAATTAGTTGACTTTTGTCAACTGATTCGAGTCCAATCGCTCCGGACCAAAAACCGGATCTATAAGGCGTATTTTAACCGGAGCGGTTGAACTTTTTTCCACTAGTGTAAAGATATAGAATTAAAAGACTCTATACTCAAGCATCGCACTATTTAATAGTTTGGCTTTGTACGCTGGGAATACTACAATAACTGACAAGGTCTTATAGAGGTGGCTTAACCGTAGCAGGTTAGAAAGTCCTATTCATCAAGTGTAAGTTCCCTCGCTCAAACAAAAATTCTTATCGAATGCAGGCTACCTCCAACTGACATTTTCAAACATATAGATTTGTACAGGTTAAAGGATACAAATTTGATAAGGTATTTAGTGTTAGGAATACATATCACATGCGCCAAAAAAAAATCGAGCAATAATTAAAGTATAATCTACGAAAGAACAAAGAAATCAAAGCAATAAAGAACACACAAGATTTAACATGGAAACCTTTAAATAGGGAGAAAACCACAAACACTGCACTAGGACTTTTGAGTATGACATGATGATACAAGGAGATTTCTTAATCTCTCTAGACTCTTTAACCTTTCTCTAAGGTTCTCTAGTCTCTTTGGATCTAACCTAATCACCTTAGAACCCAGATCCCCTAGCTTCGAGTCCTAACCCGTGTTTATCCAAACACTTCATATCTTGGCTTTTTCTCTCTTTACGCCTATTATTTTCATCCCATGGCTTATTGTACGAGTGTTTTTATTGCTTACGCAGGATGAGCACATATTTGACTACCACAGTATAAAGATTTTAGTTTTGAAAATGTTTTGAAATAAAGAAGTTGTTAACAAGTCTTTAAAGGAAGACTCATAAACCTAATTAGATATAGGGAAACCATAGAGACAAGTTAGGGACTTATCAAACATGGATTTCTCCATCATGACTTCATCATTGGTCAATGAACCAAAGATTGAGTTCGGGGTGAGGGTACAAATATGACCAGAAATCAAATTTGCCCATTATTGGGCTCTACTTAATACTATCCATGTGTCGGTTTATGCAAATAAATAACCAAGTGATATGTCTATGCAATATAAACATTATTCTATGTTGGTTCACTAAACACAAAAAAAGGCAAAATTTTGATGACATGTTATTATGCAATTAAATTACAAAAAACCTAATCCAATTGTCCAATTTATCTGAATTTAGCATTAGAACATTTATTTAAGTCTTGTTATTAGCAGAAATATGCATGTGCGGTGATGAAATGATGTGAATCCAAAAACACCCTCCAAAGTATTGGATGATGAATCTAAACTCAATGAACCAAGAACACTCACAATTCAACTCAAAGTCACTCGAACCAAGGGATAGTGCCAAAACACAAGGACAAACTCAATGTTTTGGGGTTTTAGGCCATATATAGGCAAGACCCACTCAACCTCTCCTAAGCTTATTACTCAAGAACACACTCAAAGTAATAAGGAACTCTTGAACTTGAGACACACTCAAAGTTTAAGGGCTAAAACACAAAGTTTTTTATCAAATCACAAAGCTGAACTTTCTCATATCATATGCTCTCCTTATATAGGCTAAAAGAGCAGCAAAAGTAGGCCAAAAGCTCCTTGAAACCGTCCCTAATGAACAGCCAAAAAGGAGTTACAAAGGAGTTACAAATCTCCTTAAATCATGCCCCTAATGAAGCTCATTTAATGAGCTGTTACAAGCAAGCTTTCTACAGCAAATAATGAACTTCTTAGGCTCCTAAACACACTCTAAATAGCTGACCAAATGGAGATACTTTAAAAGTAATCTCTTGGCTTTATTACAAGCTAAAAATAAACAACAAAAGCAAATAACACACTCTTGCCCATAACAGAACTATGGGCTTCTCATATCACGCCTATATCATGCTAAGCTTTGTTTGTTGTTGCTGCATTTAGACTTCAATCATTAACCCATGTAACACTTGTGTCAAATTTGGGTTTGAAATCAACACTAGAACACCACTTGCAACCTTGGATTGTAAGATGATCCAAATCCAATAATTTGAAAGATCATCTAATTTTAATATCTTGGGTTGCCTTGATGCACATGTATCATTCTCTCTTTCTTTGAAAAAAATTCGACCACGAATTTGGCCAATTCTCAAAGGCATAAACTGATCAAAAGAAATGAGAACCTTGTCAAATTTTGTACGTTGCATCGGAAAACTCAAAAACATTTCAAAACTATTTCTTGGAACATCATCTCAAACCTCAACTTGATGATCATAGTCATGATCAACAATGCTCTCATCAACCCCAAAAGTATGATGTAACCAATTCGGAGGGGGTTCAAAAATGGTATCGAAATGTTTCACAAACACCCTTTTTTGTAAGTTCAAAACAATAGAGTCATTGGTTGATTTCGTACCAACATCGGTCATCAAATTAGGAACCACCAAATTTTCCTTCATCTCCTCTTTTTTTATTGTTTCTTGGCTTTGATAAAAAATAATATCCTCCTCCATAGGATGCTCTACAATACCAGAATCATCCTCAATTTTTTGTGTGATATTGGTTTGAGGAGAAGCATCGACAACTAGTTGTTGACAAATTCTCACTGCTTCTTTTATATCACGAAAAGTAGACCGAATATCTTCAGATTGCCTTTGGATTGGAGTGTCATCAGTTTTTAGGAAATTCAGTTTTTTAGTTACTTGTAAAGCCATTTCCGCCATAGCATCCCATCTTTTATTTTGTCTTTTTTTATCCACCTCATTCTCCACTGATTTTTTCTCTAAATTCTCTAGTTTTTGAGTGATAACCTGTAACATTCTAGCAAGATCCCCATCAGCCATGTTTTTCCAATATTTTGCTAGACTATTACATGTACAAGAGTGAATCTGTCCGAAACTTCAAGAAACTGAACGAAAATGTAAAAGGCTTTGACACTCTAAAAGGCTTATAGATTCATAAAATTCAAGAAATTTTAAGCAATTTCAAAAAAATAAACTCCTTAAAAGCTTTCCGGACAAAGGAGAAATCTGCCTTTGAAGTTGAGTGCGCTGGATTTGCTTCATTCTAGCGCAGTTGCGAGAAACGTGCCTAGTTTAATATCTAAAAAATTCACAAAAATCTGAAAACTTCTGTGCGTATTCTAGACAAAAAGTTATGCAGAATAAAAAAAAGAATCATCCAATTTGGACTACTGAAGGCCAACAAATTGCCCTTCAAAGTCAGACGAAAAACTGGATGTTTTCTGCCCGTTTTGTTTCACCACCAAAACACGATTTTTCTGCAAGATCTCCATGCGAAAGCTCTGATACCAAATGATGTGAATCCAAAAACACCCTCCAAAGTATTGGATGATGAATCTAAACTCAATGAACCAAGAACACTCGCAATTTAACTCAAAGTCACTCGAACCAAGAGATAGTGCCAAAACACAAGGACAAACTCAATGTTTTGGGGTTTTAGGCCATAGGCAAGACCCACTCAACCTCCTCTAATCTTATCACTCAAGACTCACTCAAAGTAATAAGGGTTAGTTTCAAACTTGAGACAAACTCAAAGCTAAAAACTGAAAACACAAAGGTTTTTACTTCAAAATCAAAAACTCATTTCCACTGATCATATGCTCTCCTTATATAGGCTAAAAGAGCAGCAAAAGTAGGCCAAAAGCTCCTTGAAACCGTCCCTAATGAACAGCCAAAAAGGAGTTACAAAGGAGTTACAAATCTCCTTAAATCATGCCCCTAATGAAGCTCATTTAATGAGCTGCTACAAGCAAGCTTTCTACAGCAAATAATGAACTTCTTAGGCTCCTAAACACACTCTAAATAACTGGCCAAATGGAGATACTTTAAGAGTAATCTCTTGGCTTTATTACAAGCTAAAAATAAACAACAAAAGCAAATAACACACTCTTGCCCATAACAGAACTATGGGCTGCTCATATCACGCCTATATCATGCTAAGCTTTGTTTGTTGTTGCTGCATTTAGACTTCAATCATTAACCCATGTAACACTTGTGTCAAATTTGGGCTTGAAATCAACACTAGAACACCACTTGCAACCTTGGATTGTAAGATGATCCAAATCCAATAATTTGAAAGATCATCTAATTTTAATATCTTGGGTTGCCTTGATGCACATGTATCATGAAACCATTAAAGCACATAGTATGCATATGAATAATAATGTTAGAAAAAAGAAACAAAGATGAGAGATTAGAATATAGAATAAGCGTTGATTATATTTATGTAAGGATCTACGTCATGACAAGCAGATTGTTAGTAAAATAAGGAATTAAATCGGAATTGACAATAAGGAATTATACCTTTGTCACTTGGGACTTGTGTGACGATCCGTAGGAGGAGCAATCTTGAAGCTTGAATATGAAATTAATGAGGTTTTAATGTGTTTGAATGAGTTTGAAGTGTTTTCAAAGTATAAAGTGTAAGTGTCGTAGGAAGTATGTTGAAGTATCGTGGTAAAAGTGTATATGAAAGTCACTAAAAATGATATATGAAAGTCTGAAACACGTTCGCCGAAAATAGGCCAATTTATAGGGAAAACCAGTCTGAAAATCATGCGGAGAGAAGCGAAGGAGGCTTGCGCCTGACGCACTATCCGAGTGCATGGCGTAGTAAGGTTGCGTTAGACGTTGCCCCTGGTTACGTTCTACCGTTTTGTAGACTGCCTCTGGGTAACGCGCTAGCATCTTGGTGCACGGAACGCAACGCAGATCTGAGCGATTATCCGAAAATAAAATATTCCTTTTGATAAGCCGGTTTTTGGTTGCATTTAAGTAGGTTTTAAGTCTCATTTTCAGGTAATTTTTAGTGCATCTTAGATCTATTTGCATGATTTGAGTAACTTTTTGAACCAATGTTACTTTGAGATACTCTTGTCTCTTCTTTGTGATTTTCAAGCCTTTGTGACTGGTTGTGGCTAAGATAAGCTAAGATGGTTAATTCGCAGAGGGTCTAGATAGCGGTTCTCGGAGGCGAGGAGATGAGTTCGAACTTTTGGGATTGGAGAGATGATGATCTTTCAAGAATTTTGTTTGTGCGCGATCACGCACATTTCCACTTGACTGAGCGACGAGTCACGGGATCATGCAGATTGTTGCTTGCCCGTGCAGATATGTGAAGAGTAGAGGAGAAAGTTCTGCCTCACCTGCACGGTCGTGTAGAAATCTGTTGGACCGTGCACTATGGCCCACGAGCGTGCAAGTTGTTCTCCAGTTTATTTCCGCGATTTCTTTCATTTCTTTTTCTTACTTTTTGTAAATGATATTTAGGTTTTCTTAAACCTACTTGGAGGAATCTTTTCATTATATAAGGTGTAAATCATAAACCTATCGAGTTGCCTCATAAATATTAGGTGACTTATTAGGTGGTATTTAGTAGGTATGTCAAATTTGCGCTAATAGTAAACAGAACATCTATTAAGTCGCCTAATATGTAAAAATTGACTTGATAGGTTTACGAGTTGCACTTATCCACAGGCGACTGTGAAAGTCCGACTTATACTCTAAAGAACTTTTATAGTCGCTTATGTATAAGGTGCGACTCGTAAACCTATCGAGTCGCTTCATACATATTAGGCGACTTGTTAGGTGTTTTGTTGACTTTGACCTCCAAATAATTAGTCACCTAATATGTATGAGGTGACTTGATAGGTTTATAAGTCGCGCTTATACACAGACTACTTTAAAAGTTCGACTTATTAGGGGGTTTTTGTAGTAATAATTGTTGAACCTCTCCGTGAAGCTACTAGAATTTGTTATATTTGTTGTCTTACTTTCCTTGGCACCCAACACTTCAACCATATAACTTGATTAATTTAAGACCAATAAACTTAATAGTCCCAGACATAAAACACTACTAAAAATATTGACAGTTAACAAAGATGTTATGACAGTCTTAAAAGCCCATACACATTAATCATTCCGGATATTAGTTTAACTTGGCGATATATGTTGAGCTCAAACTAAATGAGTTTTCTCTCTCCTTCCTCATCTCTTCTATCTCCTATTTTCATTACTGCCTTTTTTCTTTAAGCTCCATTAATGGAGTTCAAGCAAACTTTGACATATTTTTGGTCAATCCTAGCTCGACTTTTGCTAGATTCTTTTCACATAATCCTGCCGTTTTGTTCAATATCATTTGCATCCAAATTTCCTCAATTTGCGATTATTTTCTCGCGACCTCTACAAATTTCGTCTTGAGTCTTCTTGTTTATCTTCTGTAATCAACAAATTAATCATAGTAAATGCCTTTGAGTTTTTGCGACAGAAATTCATCCTGTCGCGAATACCTTTTGCGACGGGTTTATGACGGAATTTTGAGCAACGACGACCCCCTTTTATGACGGAGGCATGGCGGGAAATCCCGTCGCAAAAGATCTTTTGTGATGGGTTTACGACGGGATTTCCTATCGTTAATGTATGTTGTGTTTTCTAATAGTTAAACCAACGAAATCTCCACGTCCTAGTACCAGACCTTATACAATTGGAACACTCTAGCTAGGTCGTTGACTCTAAATAGGATGGTATCCTGACTGCAGACATACCTTGAAGTACGACGATCCTTGACAGCTAGCTTTAACACTAAATCAATTAACAGTGACGAGTGGTAATAAACAAGATAATGTTACGACAACATAGATATTATACAAGGTACAACGTTTGGGATATCCTATCAATATACTACTCCATTTGTGGACACTTATTATTGAGGTTACAATTTACTCTTTCTTGATTTAATCTAGAGTTTACTAGCTAGAAAATGGTAACATTTGTTCCTAACACGCATACCACAGTGATAGCATATAGGACGAACTCAACGAAAAGTTTAAGTTGATGGTTGGACTCCCAACATTTATTCTATAGTCTATCACACGGGTTAATATATGCATGTTACTCTCAACTACAAAGAGCTATTATCTGCTCAAGGGTTACTATATGCATGTTATGCTAAGAATTGAGCGAATTAGGCTCTGTTCTTTTGGACTGAATAAATGGAAATTCATTTCGCCCGGCCGGATCGAATCGGCCGTTCGGTTCGATTCGAGCCGTTTCGGTTCGGTTCGAATCGAATCGGTTCGGTTCGAGACTTATTCATTTCAGTTAAGTTCAGTTCAGACTACAACTTATTATTTTATTTATATTATTATTATTATTATTATTATTACTATTATTATTATTATTACTATTATTATTATTATTATTATATTATTATTATTATTATTATTATATATTATTATTTTTCTTGTTCTTCTTCTTAGTATTATTATTATTGTTGTTGCTGTTGTTGTTGTTGTTGTTGTTGTTGTTGTTGTTGTTATTATTATTATTATTATTATTATTATTATTATTATTAATATTATTATTTTTAAGACTATTATTATTATTATATTCTTATTCTTATTCTTATTATCATTATTATTATTATTATTATTATTATTATTATTATTATTATTATTATTATTATTATTATTATTATTATTATTATTATTATTGTTGTTGTTGTTAAGATTTTTAGCAATGTCACTTTTAAGCTTTTTGAAGGGTACTTTTTGACCCATTGAATATAAAATAAGGGGGACAAGTGATAAAAAGAGTAATTTTTGGTGAAAGAAGCGAAAAGATAGAAAAGTAATACTCCCTTCGATTTATTTTGTTGTTCCTATTTTGAATAGTTTTGTGAGAGGAAATTGGTTAAAGTAGGAAGAACTTTTGGAAATGGAGGGAGTATTACTTTTTGGTGGGTGAAGAACTCCAAATAAATAAGTTTAAACAATGTAGCATATTATCAGTATTATTATTATTATTATTATTATTATTATTATTCTTATTAATATTACTCAATTCATAAGAATATTATTATTTTATGCATATTATTAGTATTAGTATTAATATTATTATTAATATTACTCAATTCATAAGAATATTATTATTATGCATATTATTAGTATTAGTATTAATATTATTATTAATATTACTTAATTCATAAGAATATTATTATTATGCATATTATTAGTATTAGTATTAGTATTAGTATTAGTATTAGTATTAATATTATTATTATCATTAATATTATTAATTATTATCATTATCAATGATGATAAAAATATTATTCTACTTGTAATTATTAATAATACTCAATTCGGTTCGAATCGATCGGATCGCCCGGGTTCGGACCCGCCCGGCCTCGGTTCGACTTATTCATTTCGGTTCGCTTCCGCTCGAGACTTATTCATTTCGGTTCGGTTCGGTCGATTCGACTTATTCAGTCCAAAAGAACAGAGCCTAAGTTTCCTTCACTTGTATTCTGTGAATAATAGTTTATATACAACCTACAAGTCAACACAAGAAAGGCAATAGCCCAAGCTAAACAATAAGCCTATAAGAATAAATATAGGGATAACACATATAATACCCAATACAATATATTTCCCAACACCCCCCTCAAGTTGGAGCGTGCAGATCGTAAACGCCCAACTTGCGAACTAAGTACAAGAACTTGCGTTTACCTAAGGCTTTGGTAAAAATATCGGCCAGCTGATCATCTGTAGAGACATGAGAAGTATCAATAAGACCGTCATCCCGAAGCGCATTACACACATAATGACAGTCAACCTCAATGTGTTTGGTACGCTCATGAACACAAGATTTTGTGCAATATGCAAGGCGGATTTGCTATCATAAAACAACATCATAGCACGAGGATGAGAAATCCCAAGACTAAGAGGAAGAGCTTTGAGTGACTAAAGCTGGGCGGTGACAACAACCATAGAATGGTACTCAGCCTCGGGAGAAGAGCGAGAAACAATATGCTGTTTCTTGGTCTTCCAAGAAATGGGAGAACCACAAAGAAATACTAACCATCCAGTATAAGGGCGACGAGTGAGTGGACAACTCGCCCAATCAAAGTCACACCAACCAGTGAGTGTAAGATCACATGCAGAGTTGAGAGGAATTCCTTGGCCTGGGGACTCTTTGAGGTATTGAACAACATGAAGAGCAGCGTCCCAATGATCCTAGCGTGGGGCCTGCATATGCTGAGCAAGGATATGGACCGTGTAAGCTAAGTCCGGGCGAGTGAAGGAAAGGTAGATGAGACGGCAAATGAGGCGACGATAAGACTCAATATCAGGTAAGAGCTCACCCTGAGCAAGAGCCAAAGAATGATTTTATTCAATTGGGAAGCTAACAGGCTTGGCGCCTAAGAGACCAGACTCTGCAATAATATCAATAGTGCACTTCCACTGACAAAGGAAGACACCATCAGCACAACAAGCAACCTCAATGCCGAGAAAGCATTTGTGAACACCCAAGTCCTTCATATGAAAACAAGTAATACTCAAGTAATGTTTAAAAGAGTTAAGAGCGGAAGAGTGATTACCATATATGATTAAATCATCAACATAAACTAGGACAGTCAGTTGAATAGCTCCCCGATGCAGAGTAAAGAGGGAGTAATCTGAATAAGACAGATGGAAACCATAAGCGTGCAGTGAAGCAGCTAACTTAGCAAACCAACAAGGAGGGACCTGACAAAGACCATACAAAAACTTCTTTAAATGACAAACCATCCCGGGATGAGTAGGTGAAAAACCAGGAGGCAACTTCATGTATACTTCCTCGTCCAGATCACCATGAAGAAAGGCATTATGAACATCCATTTGATGCAACTCCCAATTTTTAGCAGTAGTAAGAGCAAGAAAAGTCCGAGCAGTGACCATTTTAGCAACAAGCATAAAAGTCTCGTTATAAACAATACCTTCCTGTTGATGATTGCCTAAAATGACCAAGCAAGCTTTGAGACGTTTAACAGTGCCATTAGAATGATATTTGATTTTATAAACCCATTTGCATCCAAAGGCCTTCTTCCCAGCCAGCAATGAATCCATGACCCAAGTACCATTGTCCTCCAGAGCATAGATTTCTTTTTGCATGGCCTCGTGCCATCCATCGTCAGTACGTCATAGCTTCTTTAATAGAGCGAGGCTCAAGTCTTGCAAGAACAGTAGAAAGAAACCCTCGGTTGCGCACAAAAAACTTTTCACAATTCACAAAATAAACTATAGGATAAGGGGTAACTAAATGGCTGGAAGAGGCAGATGAACTCGGAGATGGACTTAATTATCGGACATCATTAGTGACAAAATCATGAAACAAAACTGAGGAACGCTTGGCGCGTTGACCACGACCAAGATGAGTGGAGGGGGCTGCTGACGGCTAGGTAGCTGCAGCAGAAGCAGCTGTAGTGGTGCTGCTGGTGGCAGCGGGGGCGCTACAGGTGGCACCGGGGGCGCTACAGGTGGCAGCAGGGGCCAATACAAGAAATTGCTAAAACAACGACTGCTTCACAGCGACGGTTGGTGAAACGGTCATTATTTCTTGCTTTTAGCTGTCGGTAATCACCGACTGCGTTTAAAGTATATAACGACGGTTACACGGTCGCTGATTAACAACGACGGTTTAAAACCGTCGTTGTTTTTATTATTTTAAATTTTAGATTTTTATAACTTTAGGCGACGGTATTAAACGGTCGCTGAATAAAAAGGCATTAAAATAAACTCGGGCTTCTTTGTTGTTTTTCAGTCGTTCATTTTCAAAACTCATTTTCAAAACACAAAAGGGAGAGGAGGGCGCGCGAATTGAAGGCCAAGGTCAGACCTCCACCTTCCTCCGACGACCGGCGATAGCCCATTTTCGCTCTCCTTGCCGCCGGTTATTCCTGAAGGTTCGTGTTTTGTTTTGTTTTTTTGGTTACTCATCAAACCCTAAAAATGGGGTTTTTGTGATATAGGTTATAAACACCAAGTTCGTCGGTCGTCCTCGCCGCAGGTAATACCTCAATTTGACAATTCACTTGTAATCTTCAAGTTTGACTACTATTCCAGGTACTTAATTGAATTTGTTGTTTGAATTTTCAGTTTTTATATTTGAGTTAGAACTTTGTTTGATTTTGGTTTTATCGTTTTTCATTGGTGAATTTGAAGAAATTTAGATTTTGGGGGTTCAGTTGAAGTTACTGAAACCCTAGATGTGCCAATGATTGTAGTATGTTAATTGAATGTGCTGCCGATGTCTATATACATATATTTTTCCTTTGATGTTTCTAGTGCGAAATTGAGGTTTTATGTGAAGTATGAAGGATTCATTTTGTAATTGTGAGTGTTTTGGATGCAAAGTCTGTTTATCGGGGATGCAAAGGGTGTGCAGGGGGTGGGGGACTGGGTGTGCGGGGGTTGGGAAGGGGGGGGAGTGCAGGCAGGTTGGGGGTGCAGGGGGGTCGGTGAAGGGGGTGGGGGCCGGGGTGTGCGGGGTGGTGGGAAGGGGGGGGAGCGAGGGGGTCGGTGAAGGGGGGGAAGTGAAGGGGTGGGAGGGGGAGTGCAAGGGGTGGGGACCGGGGAGTGCGGGGGTTGGGAAGGGGGGGAGTGCGGTGCGGGGGGTTAGTGAAGGGGGGGAAGTGAAGGGGGGGGAGTGCGGGGTGGGGGGCATCATAGGGGGGTGGGGACCGGGGGAGTGCGGGGGTTGTGGACTGGGGTGTGCGGGGGTTGGGAAGGGGGGCGTGCGGGCGGGGTGGGGGTGCAGGGGGGTCGGTGAAGGGGGTGGGGACTGGGGTGTGCAGGGTGGTGGGAAGGGGGGGAGTGCAGGGGGTGTGCAGGGAGTTGGGAAGGGGGGAGTGCGGGCGGGGTGGGGGGAGTGCGGGGGGTGGGAAGGGGGGAGTGCAGGGGGGGGGTCGGTGAAGGGGGGAGTGCGGGGTGGGGGGGGAATCACGGGGGTGGGGGACCGGGGAGTGCAGGGGGTGTGCAGGGAGTTGGGAAGGGGGGGAGTGCAGGCAGGGTGGGGCTGCAGGGGGTCAGTGAAGGGGAGGAAGTTCCCTATCTTCTTTGATTGTCATCTGTACTTTGATTTTGAAGTTACACCTTTCATACTTTAATGTATTTATAATTTATTTCATTTTTTTTGTTTAATCTTGCGCGTTTCTAATTTCTTTCATTTTAGGTTATCATGTCTAATCCTAAGGGACGCGGAGGTCGAGATGGCTTAGGTGGAAGCCAAGGTCGTGGAAATTTGATTCCCAGAGAGCTTTTTCAGTCACCAGAAGTAGAAGAAAGCCAGAACCGTATGTCAGAGACACATGGAGATGATTCACAGGCACGTGACTTTGGTAACCACGTACCGGAGACTCCGAACACTCATACGGAGGAAGGTGAAGGTTCGAACCGTGCACCAAAAAAGGTTTTAAGCCCTACCGGATTGTGGTAAGTTCGTAAGCTACTATATGCTTCATGATATTTGTATGAAATGATATTCACAATTCACGTGTTTGTTTGGTTTTCAATTCAGGTTTGATGATAACAAGGTTAGTGGGTCCATCACTGACATTTTCCAGGGCCATTTTCGACAACCTTGGTTCAATTATAGTGAGGTAGACAATGCAACAAAGACGCATTGGTGGAACATTTTCACAGTATGTATGAATCGAATTATGAAGAATAAAATTGATTATATTACTTTATTAATAACTTGGTTTAATGTTTGATTAAAGGGTATTTACGAATGGGCTCCTGAGTTAGATGGCCTAGTGAGGAAGGATTACAAGAAAAAAGCTTCATCGCGTCTGAGAGACTTGCGATACTGGGTGCTTAAGAAAGCCAAAGAAAGACCAAAATGGTTGGGGGAGACGATCTACGAAGACATGAAGAAGAGAAGTGAAGAGCCCACATTTCGGGAAAAATCTGAAAAGGCGAAGAAGAACCGAAGAGGTGGCTCCCTGTCTAATCCAATTGAGCCGTCACACTTTCAGGGTTCTATTTCGGCGGCACAAAGATGCTAGAAAGATGGTAAAAATGTTTCATATCTACTACTTAGTTTAATTTACATGACATTTTCGGCATGAATAAAAAATAAAGCCTTTGTTCAACAATGTGTACAGGCAAAGAGTAGAGGAGGAGTACTCCCTACCGCTCCCGAGTTGTTCTTGAAGACTCATTTTAAGACTGTTCCTGGAAAAGGAGAAATTCCAGCAAACAAGAAAGCAAAGCAAATCTCGGTACATACTTCTAAACATATATTTATAAGTTGTTTTGATTGAAAATACACCTTAAACATATATTTTAGGCCATTTTACTTGAAAATGAATGAATACGAATAGTTTGATGTTAGTTTAAGTTATAAACAACTCAAACATCATATATATATTTAGTTTAATGTACTTATAAGTTGTTTTGATTGAAAATACACAATATAGGCAAGTTAGAACCAAATATAAGCAAATATAGGCCATTTTAGGTCATTTTACTTGAAAATGAATGAATACGAGTAGTTTGAAGTTAGTTTAAGTTATAAACACCTCAAACATCATATATATAGTTAGTTTAATGCACTTAATAAGTTGTTTTGATTGATTCAACACAATATAGGTAAGTTAGAACCAAATATAGGCCTTTTGAGGCCATTTTAGGCCATTTACTTGAAAATGAATGAATATGAGTAGTTTGATGTTAGTTTAAGTTATAAACACCTCAAACATCATATATATAGTTAGTTTAATGCACTTATAAGTTGTTTTGATTGATTCAACACAATATAGGCAAGTTAGAACCAAATATAGGCCTTTTGAGGCCATTTAAGGCCATTTTATTTGAAAATGAATGAATACGAGTAGTTTGATGTTAGTTTAAGTTATAAACACCTCAAACATCATATATATAGTTAGTTTAATGTATTTATAAGTTGTTTTGATTGAAAAAACACAATATAGGCAAGTTAGAACCAAATATAGGCAAATATAGGCCATTTTACTTGAAAATGAATGAATACGAGTAGTTTGATGTTAGTTTAAGTTATAAACACCTCAAACATCATATATATAGTTAGTTTAATGTACTTATAAGTTGTTTTGATTGAAAAAACACAATATAGGCAAGTTAGAACCAAATATAGGTCTTTTGAGGTCATTTTAGGCCATTTACTTGAAAATGAATGAATATGAGTAGTTTGATGTTAGTTTAAGTTATAAACACCTCAAACATCATATATATAATTAGTTTAATGCTCTTATAAGTTTTTTTGATTGAAAATACACAATATAGGCAAGTTAGAACCAAATATAGGCCTTTTGAGGCCATTTTAGGCCATTTTATTTGAAAATGAATGAATACGAGTAGTTTGATATTAGTTTAAGTTATAAACACCTCAAACATCATATATATAGTTAGTTTAATGTATTTATAAGTTGTTTTGATTGAAAAAACACAATATAGGCAAGTTAGAACCAAATATATGCAAATATAGGCCATTTTAGGCCATTTTACTTGAAAATGAATGAATACGAATAGTTTGATGTTAGTTTAAGTTATAAACACCTCAAACATCATATATATAGTTAGTTTAATGTACTTATAAGTTGTTTTGATTGAAAAAACACAATATAGGCAAGTTAGAACCAAATATAGGCCTTTTGAGGCCATTTTAGACCATTTACTTGAAAATGAATGAATATGAGTAGTTTGATGTTAGTTTAAGTTATAAACACCTCAAACATCATATATATAGTTAGTTTAATGCTCTTATAAGTTGTTTTGATTGAAAATACACAATATAGGCAAGTTAGAACCAAATATAGGCCTTTTGAGGCCATTTTAGGCCATTTAACTTCAAAATGAATGAATATGAGTAGTTTGAAGTTAGTTTAAGTTATAAACACCTCAAACATCATATATATAGTTAGTTGCATGTATTTATTAGTAGTTTTCATTTAAAATACAAAATATAGCCATGTTAGAACTAAATATACGCCATTTTGGCCACTTTATATTACTTGAATATGAGTATATTTAACCAAATGCAGGAGACATACAATAAGAAGCTGGATCATTGTACCACTCAGGGGTCACAGCCGAACCCTGATCTATTGTATTGGGAGACAGTTGGGGGGAGGAACAGAGGAAAAGTTCAGGAGTTGGGTCAGGGCGATCATTTGTACTACAACTCTTCTTCTGGACGAGGAGATGGCGGCTCTTCACAACCATATGAGCCGTCCATTTTTTCTCAGATTGAGGCGCAGGTGGAGGCAAAGGTCGCTGCACGGATGGAAGAGGTCGAGGCAAGGGTCGCAGCACGGGTGGAAGAGTCAAGTCGGGCCCTCGTAGAGGAAATGATGAGGAACATGTCTAGTTTCGGCCATATGTTCTCAGGTTGCAACCCAGGCCCCCCTCCACAACGCAGACCAGAAGATGACCCAGGGTTTGGTGGTGGCGGTAGTGCTACAGAGACACCCTTGACAGTGTAGTTTTTTTGGTTTTGGCAACTAGGTAACTAACTTATAGTTTCCATATAGTTGGTCTAACTATATGCATTTAGTGTCAATATTTATCGGCATCTCGCTTTGTTTCTAGATGTGTCGGGTTATTTTTTTTGGCACCCGACTTCTACTTTATTTCCCGACACCGGGATCTATTTTGCGTACATATATTTAATCTAGGTAGTTTGTCTAACTATAGACATTTAGTGTCTATATTTATCGGCATCTAGCTTATTAGTTTCTAGATTTGTCGATATATATTTTTTGTAAACACCGACTTCTACTTTATATCCCGACACCGGGATCTATTTTGTGTACATAATTGTAATCTATTTCATGTAATTATACAAGTATCTATGCAAATTTTAATATATATCAAAATTGCATATTTTTGTAATTGAAAAAATTGAATGCGATGGAGGAACAGCTTTAGTGTGGTATATTTAGGTGCAGCTGTGCAGGTACAGGTTTAATTATAATTAAGAACAATAATATTTTAAATAACATTATTTTAAAACAACAGCGACGGCTAAACATTAAATCAACGACGGCTAGACCGTCGCTGTAAGGTAATCTATGCAGCCATGGAGTTGATCTTCAACGACTGCTAGAATATAATTAACGACGGTTTGTAACAGTCGGTGACCCGCCGACGGTTTAAAACGGTCGGTGAAACAACGACCGTTTAAAACCGTCGCTGATTCACCGTCTGTTTAAAACAGTCGTTGACGTAGAGTCAACGTCGGTTTATTGGGACGGTCGCTGATTTTCATAAAGCCGTCGTTGATATTTTCACCGACGGCCTTACGGTCGTTGATTCCAATATCAGCGACCAACGTTACAACGACTGCAGTTTAACGACTGCTAGCCGTCGTTGATTATTTAGCGACGGTTTTTCTTTAATCAACGTCGGCTTTTAGCCGTCGTTGATTACCACTTTTCTTGTAGTGGGCAGTGTTGGAGGCAGCAACATGGTGGCTGGGGGAAGCAAGGGACGCAGGGGAGTGAGGGGATGATATAGGAGATTCGGGTGGTGTGGGAGGAACATGAATAGGGCTATTTATGGATCATTCATAACAGATGCCATATCATCCAAAAATGCATATCAACACCAACATTGTTAGAAGCGACCACTACAAAAAAAAAACCCGCTTTTACCAATTGAAAATACCGACTGCTAATATTTCGGTACCAACTGTCAATTTGCATATTCGAGTACCTAGCGGTCGGTAATGGATGATTTGGAACATCCGACGAACGTGAGCCACTCCTTCCAACTCATTCATATAAATCGATAGAACCCTAAAAACTCACCTTCCATTCTTTCCTCTCTCTCCTCTCTTCTCTCTCCACTCTCAACTTTCAAATTTGTTTTCTCTCTCCTCTCTCGCTATCAACTACTTAGTTTCTCTCAACTGTTAACTTCATATCCTCCTACTAATATGCTAAAGTCCAGGAAATCAAAGAAAAATTTACAAGATGAAGCAAGGTTGTGAAATGGGTTCTTCATTTTACGCCATAGATGGATTAAAATTGAAGGTTTTTAGTCAAAATCTCAAGATTCAAGAAGGAATGTCCGTTATTTTGGCGAAAATATGAAACTCATTGTTTATGTACTTGATGTAATTTCTTAGTGTTAGATCTAGATTTTAGGATAACACTAGTTCTTTTTGTAAAGTTCCATGTAATTCTAGATATGAACATACAGTTCTATGTTTATAATATTTTGTATAAAATTTTATTTGTTCATATTTTTCATGTCTTGTGATTTTTTTTGGTTGATGTACTTTTCTACATATCTACAATGATTTGGTTGGATTGGTTATTTTTATTTAACTTTGTTTTGGTTTGGTTGAATTTTATTATTTCTTCATCTCTTTCTCTGGTTTTTGTTTGCTTGACACAAATCTCCTGTTACAATATTTCTTTCTTTTGTAAGAATTGTTGGAGGTACTAGGCTTCGGATCTTAGTGCCTCTTGTACTGAATTTGCAATTCCATGAACCCAAAATTCGTAAATTTTTTTTTTTGACGCCAAATATTACCTACCGAATAGCGGTCAGTGTTGTCACTTTTTACCTACTGACGAACAGTCGGTAAATTTGCCGACTGTTAGGTGTAGACGTGTTTTTATTTCGCCTACGCGGTGTGAGCGCGTATTAGATTTGACTACTCCATTGTTAAGGTTTTATTGAAAATTGTTTTGTATTGAAAGAAGTCGCCAACAATTCTTTTTAGGAAGAATCATAAACCTAATTGGATATGGGAAAACCGTAGGGACAAATTATCCAATGTAGATTTTCCCGTCCTGACTCCATAGATGGTCAAAGTGAACCAAAGAATGAGCTCGAGGGTGAGGATACGAATATAGTCATAATGAACCACATTCGCCCAAAGTTGGCCTCTACTAAATATCGATCAATTACAGATTTTATGTCAAAAAATAATCACATAATATTTTTTAGGATAAATTTCATGGAACTACCTTTTATAACAAAAAAATTTCAAAAAACTACCTGTTAAATTATTATTTTTCAAAAAATTACCTTATAAAACAAAACTCGTTTCAAACGACCACCAATTGACAACATCTGTTAATTTTGACCGTTAACCGCTCCTTTGGCCATCACATGTGGGTCACGTGAGTCATGATCTTAGATTTGTATTGGATTATTTTAGCGTTGAAATTTAGTTTTTTGTTAGTTTTAATGAACTCACGTGACCATCACGTGATGGTCAAAAGAGGGGTTAATGGTCAAAATTAACGGATGTCGTCAATTGGTGGTCGTTTGAAACGGGTTTGGTTTTATAAGGTAGTTTTTTGAATTTTTTTTTATATAAAAGCTAGTTCCATGAAATTAAAAAGACTAATTTTTAGTGACACATAAAAAGAAAGAAATAATTTTTAGTCTACATAGAATGATCAGGCAAGCATATAATATACAAAGGCAAGAATAATATGAACATAAAATAAAGTATAGAAAAGAGGTTAGAATATACAATAGAGCGATTTTACATTAAAGATCTACATCAGAAAAGAAAACTGTTAGTAACTTCAATATAAAAATAATTTATTTAGGGACCCTCAGGATTATACCATGGCTTGGATCTGAGAGATTGACAACCTTCGGGACGAGCAATCGTGAAGCCTGAAAATCTGAATGTCTGAAAGTATGTAGATTGAATGTGTTTTGTGTTTGAATGTATAAAGTTTGTAGGGAGATTTTGTAGTTCGTATAGAGGTTCGTAAAGTATTCGTCGAGTTGGAAGTGTGTTAATGTGAAAAATCCGTTCTGAAATATGTTCGAAAATCAGGCCAATTTATAGGGAAAACGGCACTGCACCTCACGTGCTGGCTGCGCCAGACGCAGCTGACGTAGCAAGCGCATGACGCGGCATGACCAATAAAAAGCGTACACGTGGTACGCGCTTTTAAAAAAGATAAGAAAGAAATTCCGTGTCTCAAGCAGAGAACTGCGCTTGACGCAGGACTCTACGAAACAGAAGCCTACGTGTCAGTTCTAGTGCGCTTGGCACAGGTTGTGCGCTAGGCGCAGCTTACGTGGAAGTCCACGTGGCAGGACACGTGCGCTCGGCGCAGGCCTTCGCTCGGCGCGCCAAATGCGCTCAGCGCAGCACTTCTTTTTGACATGTTTTGATAGTTTTTTGATAAAAACGCGTTCTAAAAGATTTTCTTTTATCTTTTAACTACGGATATCTTATTTTACGGGATAAAATATGATTTTGACTTAAAAAATATATCTTTTGAAAATATTTATTTATTAAAATAAATCAATTAATTATCAATTAATTGGGCTTTTCAAAGAATTGGTCTCAAAATACAATTAATTATCATGAATATTTAATTGGGCTTTAAAATAGGACTTGAACACTTTTCGAAATGGTTTTGAATAGCTTTTCAGACTGCTCTGCCCTTGGGTCGGACTAATTAAGACCACGGTATGTTTCATCATTGGATCCTTAAATAGGGAGACACGATTATGTGTCTACAGAAGCCCCCACTTTAACTGAGGTTCAGGAAACCGAAAGTCAAAGTATACGGTGTCGGGACGGAGAACGATTCTAAACGCTCTGCACTTTAGAACTGATCTATATACGTCGGTCTCTGCAAAACAAATTTAGTATGCAGGACAATAACTACAAGCAATCTAATTACCTGCATGGGAAAGATGTTAGCAGATAGGTGCAAACAACTCACATAAGCACATAGTGATGCAATAATGCAAACTTAGACTCTCTAAGGATGCATGAGACGCAATGCAAGGATTGAGGTTATGCAAAGCTAAAGGGTGACACGTCATGGAAGGTCAGGGTTATGCAGGACTAGAATGTATGAAATGCAATGCAAGGTCAGGGTTTTTGCAAAGCTGTAATGCAAGGTCAGGATTTTGCAAGGCTAGAAGATGTATAGAATGATAGAATGATCAGAACGATTATAGTACCAGCACTGCAGCACAAACCTAATAATTAAAGCAGGGGAGAAGTAATATTAGACAATATGAATACCAACTGGATTAGTGGAATGATTGTGTGACATCATTTTCAAATTAATGGGATATCTAATAGTTAGAAGGCAAAATTATCACAAGAATACAACCATATACTTTTCCATATCATATGAATTAATGGGATATCTAATAGTTTTTTTTTTTAGGGGAAAGATCAGTGCTTCATTAAGAATGGGACAAATTATCCATGAGTACATACGGAGAGATCTCACTAGGGCAATGATTCACCCATATTTGTTCGTCTCCAAACGGCACTAATCTAGCCAAGTGATGGGCTACAAAGTTTCCATCCCTTTTAACATGATTCCAAATAACAAAATCAAAACAACAACTAATACTTAGAGCATCATCTAGCAAGCTATCTAAGTCAGTTAAATAAGTAGCTCCATGAGAAAGTCGATTTATGAGGACCTGGCAATCAGACTCAATGATCAGCCATTTGATACCATATTTGCGAGCTTGAAGAATGCCAAAGATGATGGCTTTGCACTCAGCCACCTCCCGGGGCCAGCGCCCACGAAGCCTTCGGCAACCCGAAAACAGAACATGGCCATCCGAGTTTCGAGTCACTATACCCAATCCAATCCAACCATCATCAGAGACATGAGCATCACAATTAATTTTGACACATTCAAGAGGGGGAGTGATCCACACCTTGGAGCTGCTGCGAGGGGGAATAGTCTTTGCGCCATAAATTTTTAACTTGTACTTTGCGTGATCATCCACCAAAGAGTCTACTCTCTTGCAAATGACGAGATGCGGAGTGTCAAGGTTGTTAAAAACCTTGTCATTTCTGCGCTACCAGATGTACCACATAAGAGCAGCCCCACAATGTTGCAATTTTGAGGCTTGAGCATTCCAACTCTCCAGGAGAGCTTTAAAGTCCACCCTCCCAGTAGCATGTGTACTGACCAAGGACTCACAATTACAGGCCTGCCATAGATCTTTGACAGCAGCACATTCGAAAAAAATATGCCCCGAAGTTTCAGATTGAGAATCAAACTAAGGACAAAGGTTCGAATTCAGCATATGACGAGAATGTAGCAGAGCACGAGTGGGCAGGGAACCAGTGCATACCCTCCATAAGAAGTGGCGAATCTTGGAGTGGTGTCAAGCTTCCAGATGTTTACCCACGAGGGGTGGAAGGCATCAAAGCATGTAGGCCGTTTTGACTGAGTATATTCCATCTTTTGTGAGCCCCCAAGAGAGACAATCAACAGGTGCACGAAGGCTAAGAGGAATAGCCATAATGCAATCAACATCTCGAGCAACAAAAGTTTCCTGCAATTTTCCATAATCCCACTCCATGCGATCTAAATCAATCAGCTCGCTAACTACGCTCACCCCATCAGTTCTTGGGGTGATAATCCTGCTGCCCAACTCATCAACAACCCACGGATCCTCCCACACATTTATCGAATCTCCATTTCCCACTCTCCATACTAGACCCTCCTTAACGAGAGCTTTGGCCCCCTATATGTTGCACCACGAGAAGCTACAAGCCTGGCCCCTATACGCAAAAAGGAAGTCCCCATGAGGGTAGTATTTGCTTTTCATCACACGACCCAGGAGAGAATTTGGATGAGAAATCAAACGCCACACTTGACGGCCAAGGAGAGCGTCATTGAAGATAGCCATATCTCGAAACCCCAGACCACCGAGACATTTCGGGTTGCACATGGAGTCCCAACTTTGCCAATGCACCTTGCGTCGAGCCCCAAGATGACCCCACCAGAAATTTGAAGTCATGGATCTAATCTCATCCAACACACATAGAGGGATTTTGTAAACTCCCATGATGTATCATAAGTCGAAATTGCTTGGATGACCGATTTAATCCAAACTTCTTTGCCTGCCCGAGAGAGGAGCTTTTCCTTCCAACCTTGAAGCTTCTTCCAAATGCGATCTTTTAGAGCCGCAAAAATGGCTTTCTTTGATCTTCTAATGATGGCAGGGATCCCCAAGTACTTGTCATGCTCATTAACCAACTTCATTTTCAGCAAATCCACAATCTCCGCACGTTTAGTCTCACACACACCTTTGCTAAAGGACACCTCCGACTTATCATAGTTAATTTTCTGTCCGGAAGCTGCTTCATAACTGTTGAAAATGTCAACTATTTTAGAGCATTCCTGTCGGGTGGCCCTTGCAAACAAGAGACTATCATCAGCGAAAAACAAATGTGAGATCACAGGCCCTCCTCTACTAGCCCGGGCCCCATGAATGGACCCAGAAGAAACCGCCTTGCTAATAAGACTTGAAAAAGCATCTGCAATCATGATAAACAAATAGGGGGAGAGGGGATCCCCCTGTCTCAGCCCCCGGGTAGGGGTGACATGACCACAAACGTTCCCATTAATAATGAAAGAATATGAGATAGTTGACACACAACTCATGACAACACGAATCCACCTATCTGCAAATCCCATTCGCCTCATAAGTTTTTCTAAGAAAGACCACTCCGCACGATCATAGGCCTTACTCATGTCTAGCTTTAAGGCAACATAACCTTTTCGACCCGAACTTCTCTTTTTCATGGAATGGAAAAGCTCGAGAGCAATAAGTGCATTATCAGTTATCAATCGACCAGGGACAAATGCACTTTGGTTTTCAGAAATGACAGAAGGGTGGATGTTCTTCAGACGCTTAACAATAGCCTTCAACGCAATCTTGTAAAGGACATTACAAAGTACAATGGGTCGAAATTCGGCCATACAGTTCGGGTCCTTGACCTTCGGAATCAACACAATATTTGTCATGTTGGCGGGCTTCGGGGAGCAATATCCATGAAGAATGCCACCAATGTACTGTGCTACTTCATCACCAATTATGTGCCAAAATTTTTGAAAAAATATGGCATGAACCCCGTCAGGACTTGGGGCTTTACAAGGGTGCATTTGGCATATGGCAGCATAAATTTCCTCCTTCGAGTATGGCAGCATAAGAACGTCATTAATCTCTTGGGAGATGGCTGGGTGGATTGCCTCCAAGACTTCATCACACGCGTCATTCGCAGGATGAAGAGACAGAAACATATTATCATAGTAGCGCTGCACTATTTCTTCGAACTCCTCCTCTTCAGTGCACCAAACATTGTTTTCATTCGTTAAACCTTTGATTGTATTCCTTCGACGCCTTTGGGATGCTTTATGGTGAAAAAACTTTGTATTTCGGTCACCATCCTTTATCTCCGCCGATCTCGATCTAAGGAACCAATGCGCTTCTTGTTTATCATATAAGTCTTCTAGCTTGTTTTCAAGAAATGAACAAAGGTCAATATTATCACGAGTAATCTCACTCCCTTGCGCCAATTTGAGAGCTTTTTCAACATCAGCTATTTGTTTGTCAAAGTTGCTGAATTTTTACCACTCCACAACTTCAACGAGGCCATGAGAGCCTCTAATCTCGACGACATTGGGCTGCCAGCAGCACCCTCCCAGGCAGTTTTTATCGCCTCCCCACACGACTCATCAAGTAGCCAGGAAGTTTCAAACTTGAAAGATTTCTTCCCTCGCCTGCGTTTTTTCTTGACATGCTTTTGACGAAGAAAGATCGGCACGTGATCCGATATAAATCTCACCAAATGCTCAACCACAATATCCGGAAATAAAGAGACCCAAGCTTCATTGCCGCAAAAACGGTCGAGCCTTTCCCGAATCATGATGTCTTCCGAAAGGCCCCTTTCCCAAGTGCACCATTGGCCTTCATAACCCAAGTCCCTCAATTCACAAACATTAAGAGCTTCTCTAAACTCAGCTATGCCACGCCTTTCCGAGTCCGACCCACCTTCTTTCTTATCCATAGACAAAATCTCATTAAAGTCCCCCCCAATTAAGAGAGGCCTAGCAAACTCGGCACACAAGGATCGAATAAGTTGCCATGTCTTATTCTTCTCCGAAGAGTGGGCCCAACCATATAACCCAATAAAACTCCACAAACAATCACCCCATTTAACATTACCACAAATGTGGTTCTGATAAAACGAGATTAGATCAAAAGAAACATGCTCACTATTATTCCAATACAGACAAACACCTCCTGCTTTGCCCACACTACTAACAGCCACAGCACAATCAAAACCTAATTTAGATTTTAAATTCTCGGCCACCGTTTTATGAATCATGGTTTCCGAGAGAAAAATTAAATTAGGGGCAAGAGAAGAGCACCAATTCCTTAGTGCTCGAACTGTTCGAGGGTTGCCGAGCCCTCGACAGTTCCAACACAAAGTTTTCATTGTTGTTCGCAGGGTTAGGGGATCCCAACGCCCGCTACTTTGATAGAATCATGACAAGGCAAAACAACTACATCCGTAAATTTTACCTTTTTGGAAGTATCATCATGGTCACCAGTCTCAATATCCATAACAACATCAACAGAGCCAATCTTCCTTGACACGGGCTCCGATTCAGCCCCATTTAATCCACGCCCATCATCTTTAGCGCCAGCACACTCTAAGCGCTTCCATCCCTTAGGCTGAGGGAGGGCCTTTGGGGGAGCAGGAACAATGAGAGCAAAGCCCCCCCCGAGAGCTTTGGGGTTATGCACCAAAGAACTAACAACATGTGGCTCCTTTACCACTTCAGAGCTAGCCTTGGAGTGAGGCTCAATATGCAGGGCGCTTGATTGAGAGCCCGAACCAAACCCCGGAGGAGGGGAGAGTCTTTGGGGCAGAGGGTACTCGAAGAGAAGTTTTCGAGCAGGTCCTGGAGGGACAAGACGAATGGCAGACGCCTCATTGTAACCAGGAGGGCGAGGGGGCTTCGAGCCCCACAAGCTATTCACCCATTTTCTCTCTTTCTCCCTATTAGAACTGAGCATTCGAGGTCTCTTATGCAGAGATGCAACCAGCCAGGGACCATACTTGTACACAATGGCCAGATTTTCACTTCTTTGCTCTTCTATCATCGTGCAATCGCGGTCAGTATGGCCAAGGCTCCCACAATAAAAGCACAGGTCTCCAATACGCTCGTATTTCATACCAATCCACTTCTCAGAACCATGACCAGTTGCTATTTTGAGCCCCCTTCGAAGAGGCTTATCAATGTCAAGGAGCACCTTTATGCACATAAATTTCTCCCACCCAAGAGGGTCCGAATCATCAAACTCCAAAAAACCACCTAAGTCCTCGCCAACATCATAGGCAAAGGAAGCATTCCTTCGCCCAAACGGAACATCCAACAAACGGATCCAGCAAGGGGTTTGATTGAAAGCAACCTCAGATGGTTGTTCATCCCCACTAATCTCCTTCATCAGCACAACTTGGCCATCGAAAGTCCAGGGACGACCACTCATAACTCGGTCTTTATAATATTCGCAGAAAAACTGGAATACGAATAAATTTGTTTCCACCATGCGAATAGCGACATCCTCTTTGAGTCGCCATATCAGTTTCAAAGTGCGCTGCATCGCCTCGGTGTTAAAAGGGCGCTCGGTCAACATCTTCCCTACGAGAGACAAGGAAATTTGTTCCTTGTAGCCCTCATCTTTCACGTCCTCGTAGTTACCCCCACAAACCTTATTCTCCTCATCGGTCAACGACAACTTCTCCCATTCAGTAATTAAATTGTCTGCCATGATTAAATTTGAACAATTTGATGAAATCTACACTGAAAACGACAAAGAAAACTCGTACTTTTACTGGAAAACTGAACCTAGGGATTATCGCCCTGAAAGCCTAGCAAGAGGGACTAAATTTCACTAGATGTATGTTTCTTATTAATTGTTATTGTCCTCAACTTGGGGATATCTAATAGTTAAAAGGCAAAATTATCGCAATAATACAACCATATACTTTTCCATAACATACCATATGATTAGAATCTTCCCATAATATCATATGAAAAATAGTTAAAATAACTAATCATATATTTTCTGTAATATAAATTTTCAATCAATGGTCGAATTATTTAATGACTTTTGATGATCATCATATTTAAAAATTAAATTTTTTTCAATTTATTCAACAAATTCAGAAATATATTTCTTCTTATTGAAAAAGAGATATATAGTTTTCTATAACAAAGTTCAACTTGGGCTTGATAATCTTTTATAACAAACAATGGACACGTAATATAGGAAAGCCACTATGATAGGGAGAACTATTTGCGGATCTGCCATCTAACTTAGTGAGAACTCTTTTAGGTAAGTACTCAAGACTTGAGCTGAATCCCGTCTACATCAATACGTTTAGCCGCTCATTTATACCAAAAAAACATAGATATAACTATTTTCTATCTTTCAAAATAACTATCTTGGACTATTTACAAACCAAATAAAGAGATATAGGAAAGCCACTCACCAATGAAACTTATTCCATTCATGTATTCAACCAAACACTTTCTAATAACTATTGCTCGCTTAGAATGATAAACACATGTTATCTTTAAAAAAAACACATCTCTATTATATAATAGAAGAGGGGAAAAACTTGGGGCCCACCCTTAATTACAAATATATCTCAAATCAAAAACATCAAACTCATATTTACCAAACTATGCGGCAATTCTATCAAATTTCAAGGCAATTTCTCAACTTCATCAACTTTCTTTTTCTTTTTTTTTTTGACCGAACTTCCTTTTTCTTAAAAAACAAGAATTTGGATAGATTTAATTATGCAATTTAACTTTGTATTTGTTGTCGACTTGTCTCAGGCATCACGTGCATATAAGATTAGGGTAATATAAACAACAAGTACCGGTCTAGAGGTCGAATAGTATAAGATGATAAATTGCATTCCATTCAGTGAAGTAACATTTAACAAAACACTGTGTAAAAACTATTACTTCACGATTAATGAATACATCTGATCTGAACTAAACAACAAGCACCAGTGGTAGTGGTCTAGTGGTAGAATAGTATCCTGCCACGGTACAGACCCGGGTTCGATTCCGCGCTAGTGCAGAAATCGAAAAGCTGTGATGATATCCTGCGTATTCAGTGGCAGATTGGGTCCGCCACAATTCATCTGAATTCAGATGGAAATAATAACGCATCTGAGCTTTGTTTTTCATATTTTTGAAGTTATTAAACTGATAAACTTTTTACTCAAAAAATCCAAAGTTTATCAAATATATAAGGAAAAAATATGATCAGGTAAAATTTTGTTAATTTCTTCTAATCGTACATTTTAAAAATAATAACTTTTAGTTTTTCTAATAACACGTTAAGAAAAATACGCATGGTCAAACAATTATTATTAAAATCCTATTTATATACTTATATTATTAATATTTTTTTCTTGCAAAATATAAATATGTGGCCTGTGGGTATGACGCGGGTGCGGGTACCTATGCGGGTGGTGGGCGTGTAGGGCTGGCAATGAGTTGAGACAGCTCGCGAGCTACTCGAACTCGACTCGGTCAAAGCTCGGTCAAAGCTCGACTCGAGTGAGCTCGAGCTCGAGCTCGAACTCGACTCGAATGTTAACGAGTCGAGTCGAGCAACTCAATACTCGACTCGAAAACTCGTGAGATACTCGAAAAAAATTATACATATATATATATATATATATACTATTTATTTTTTAAAGAATGTTTAACCTTTTTTTCTTAAAAATACTTGAATTTTTATTTTACAAAAAAACATGAAGAAAAAGTACATTAAATAACCAAAAAGCAAAGTGAAGGAATAGAACTATATCAATGGATGTGATTTAAAGAAACCCAACAATATAATCTTAGCCGTCCATTGTGAGGAAAGAGTGAAAGACACAAAGTCACAAACTCAGCCCTAAACAAAATAACACTACTCCAGTAGCACGCCTCCCTCTCCAATCTCCCCTTCCTCTCCAATCTCCATGACTCCATCTCCCTAATTCAGGCGATGCTTCAGCCCACCACACTGCCCGCATACCACGACAGCGGTCACTTCAGGCGACGCTGCAAGCCGAACACCACGCGTCCACTACTTCAGGCGTTAATTTTCCTACACGTCCTTAAGGCCTTAATTCAAGTACAAATGAAATTTATGGTGAGTTGTTTGGAGAGTGAATTCACAGTCATTTTTTCCTGAAGATGGAGAGTTGTGATGGTATGACTCTCAAGTTCTTCATGTAATGGTAAATTCATGAAACTACTAGATTAATGATGTTTGAGTTATGGTCCTTATGGCTGGTTCTTGTGTTTCGTTTTCTTTGCATTTTGTAACCTAGTTTTCCAATATGAAGTTACTTTTGAGCTTTTAGAAAAGAAAATATATTGTTTGCAAATTGTATTAGTTGTGGATTTGTAGTGATATGATGATAATGAATTTGTATTAGTTGTTTGGGATTGATCCGGAAAAACTTTTCATGTTGAAGTTTGATGTATTTTAAGGGGATTTATTTTCAATTTGATATTTTTTGTTCATAAAAAATCTACAAACAATGCAAATATGCAGTTGGAACAGGGACTTCGAGCTGGAACCGAGTTCGAGTTCGAGCTTTAACCGAGTTCGAGTTCGAGCTTGAAACGAGTTCGAGCTCGAGTTCGAGTTCGAGTTCGAGTTTTGGTTTCGAGTTCGAGTTCGAGCTTCAAAATTTCAAGCTCGCGAGTTTTCGAGTCAAGTCGAGTTTGGGTATGAGTTTTCGAGTTCGAGTCGAGTTTAGTCAAACTCGAGCTCGACTCGCATCATTGCCAGCCCTAGGCGTGGATGAAGGGGGTACGACGCGGGTGCGGGTACCCATGCGGGTGGCGGGGAGGGGATAGGTTTAAATACGTACCCGCTGGAGAGGGGATGGATCTGGAATTTTCTCCCGCAATGGGTGGTGGGGCTGGGATGGGGATGAGAATTTTATGCGGGTTGGGTGTGGAGAGACCATCCTCCGCACCCGCCCCACCCAATTGTCATCCCTACTCAAACATACTCCCTTTGTTTTTTTTGTTTTTATCTTTCTCACTTGTAATTTTGACACTATTATGTGAGGTCTTATTTGATTCGACTCAATTAGTATTTTATTAATATTTAATCGTTATAATTTTTACCAATATATAATGAAAGATATATAAGTTCAAAGAGGTGAATTAGGAGACGCACATAGACTAGTGAGAATGATAAAAAAAATCGAGGGAGTATGTCTTAAACACTAAAAAACATCCTCAGGTACTATTATTTAGTGAAGATTCCTCGTCTTTCACTCAACTTGTTCAATTAACTCTGATTTCAGTATTTCACAATAAAGTGTAAACTTTTATATATCCAAGATTTTGGTAGTTAAAATCAATTTATCGTTAAATAGAAAAAACGAAAAGTTAATACACTATGCTAAAACAATGGTTAAAACAAATTTTAGATAAAAAATAAAAATATGTTAAAAGAAGTATAGAACATATCTTAAAAAAATATTAATCAAAAAAATAAAATTTGAATTACTTTTTGAGTGTCTCATTAATGTCCAGGTCACTTTTGTGTTGGAAAAGTTTCCACGTCAATTCAACATCAAATGGGGTCACTTCCGATCAAGTCAATAATAATTTGAGTTTATTTAAGGTTTAGCTAATTTAAAAAGGATTCGGTCATGTATCGAATTTTAGGTAGGTTAACTTCGGGCTATCATATACAAGTCCAAAATCGCATCTCAAGTCAGGCAAGGCATTTGGGAAGAGTCGACTTTGCCATATTTAAAAGTGTAGATTAAAAAGAAGCGGAAGGACTATGATTAAAAGTCGAATTTTTACCCATTACACTCAAAGATTTTTAAATCTTTAATACAATATACTCCCTCTTTTTTTTCATTTTTTTTTCTTGTGCGTGTCTCCCAATGCACGTCTTTCAGCTTAAATAATAACTTTCATTATATACTAGTAAAAACTATAACGATTGAATATTAATAAAGTACTAATTGAGACGAATCAAACAAAGCTCCATATGACTATATTTTTTCCTTATAAATTGAGAAGATTCTCTTTAATTCACCAAATACCCCTGACAAATAAATTTATTCACCAAATACCCCCACTTTTTTCAAAATTCACCAGATACCCCTGACCTTTAAAAAAATTCACCAGATACCCTTTTGTTGACGGACGTTAGTCCTCCGTTAGCTTTTACTTACAATTTTGCCCTAAGTCAACCTAATTAGCCCTAAGTCAACCTAATTAGCCCTATGTGAACCTAATTAACCCTAACCCTCCCTCTCCCCTAACCCACCAGCCCCCCACCCCCCAACCCCAACCCCACCAGCCCGACCCCACCACCCCCAACAACCCCGGCACCCACGAGATCCTCCCCTCCCCTCACCCGCAGCTCCCCCTCCCCCTCCCCCTCCCACGCAGCCTTCCTCCCTCCGAGCCCCCCTCCCCATCCCCTTTCCCAAGAACCCACCCCCCTCCTCCCCTCCCCTGCAGCCACCACACCTCCCGAACCCAACGCCACCACACCAACAAAACTCTCCTCCTCCTCGTCACCTTCAACATTTCTCTCTCCACCTCGAAATTTTCACAATCTTCGATTTGTCTCATAAATGTCCAAGATCGAGCAAGCAAGTCGAAGGAGAATCGCTTGAATCCTCGAACTCAAAGTGCGGATTAGAACTCAACAACGAACTCGGAGTGCGGTGGAAGGGGAGAGGAGGGTTGTGGGACTGCGGGGAAGGGGAAGGGGAGGGGGTTTGCGAGGAAGGGCGACCGAATCCTCGAACTCGGTAGGGGAAGGGGGGTCGGCGGAGGTCAGCTGGGGAAGGGGAGGGGGGTCACGGGGGGTCAAGGGGGGGGAGGGAGGGGAGGGGGTCGGCGGGGGTCAAGGGGGAAGGGGAGGGGGTCGGCGGGGGGTCGGTGGGGGGAAGGGGAGGGGGTCGGCGGGGGTCGCGGGGAAGGGGAGGGGGGGAGGGGGCTGCGTGGGTCAGCGTGGGGGGGGGGGGAGGGGGTGGGGCGGGGTTAGGTGGGTGGGGCTGGTGGGTTTAGGGTTGGGGGGGTGGGGTTGGGTTAGGGAGAGAGAGTATTAGGATTTTTAGGGTTTACATCGGGTTTAATTAGTTTAATTTGGGTTTTTTTAGGTTAATTAGTTAATTAGTTAACGGAACACTAACGTCCGTTAGCTAAAAGGGCATTTTGGGTAATTTTTTTAAAAGTCAGGGGTATCTGGTGAATTTTGAAAAAAGTGGGGGTATTTGGTGAATAAATTTATTTGTCAGGGGTATTTGGTGAAAAAACCGAATTATAAATAATACCAATATTTCAGGTAAGGAAGATAAAATTCAACTAGAGTATACATTATAACAGTATACCAAAAAAAATTATCATGGGCTCAGTTCTCCTACCAGCCCCAACTAAGTTCTTGCCTTAGTTGTTAGCTTTTTTTTTTTACCTTTTTGTTTTTCCTTTTCTCAAATACACTTGTGCCTATTGACACTTTCAAAAAGCTATTACTTGGCAGATTGACAGACACATAAACAATAAGCACCAGTGGTCTAGTGGTAGAATAGTACCCTGCCACGGTACAGACCCGGGTTCGATTCCCGGCTGGTGCATAGCTATGATGAATCCTGCGTATATAGTGGCAGATGGGTCCGCCAAAATTTCTCTGAATTCAGATGAAAACAGTAACGCATCTGAGCTTTGCCTTTTCATATTTTTAAAGTACTCCCACTGATACACTTTTCACTCTCCCATCTTTAAATTGTTTTTTTGCCATTTTTCTGAAATTCTGTAGCTCATTCATATTTAAGGAAAAACATTATCACCTAAATTTTCATAAATATTACTTTCAAATTTTTAAGGATGCGTTGTTAAAGCTATTTATGGTCAAAAATATGTCTTAAACACCATAAAAAAGCAATCGAGGGACAAAGCGAGTATTATTTTTATATTATTAAAGTACTCCCACTGATACACTTTTCACTCTCCCATCTTTAAATTGTTTTTTTTTTGTCATTTTTCTGAAATTCTGTAGCTCATCCATATTTAAGGAAAAAAACATTATCACCTAAATTTTCATAAATATTACTTTCAAATTTGAGTCCGTTTTTGGAGAGACGGTCTCACGTTAGTGTTAACGTGAGACCGCTGATGTCATGCTGACATCACGCGCGTGCATCAAACCAGCAGTAAATTTAGTTAAGCGCTTGCACCCATTAGTTATGTTAGCCTTAAATTGCTTCTGGGTGAATTAGTTAAGCGCTGAAGTATATTAGTTAAGCGCTGAAGTATATTAGTTAAGCGGCGAAATATATTAGTTATATCATAAAAATCAGATTATAATGCATTTTATTGGCCATAATTTCAGTATCACGCATAAATAATTCTCTCTTTCTTAAATAACTAACGCACTAATTCTCTCTTTCTTGAATAACTATCGCATTTTTGCATTAGTTATGCCAACCTCAAATAACCAATGCAAAAACAATGTTTACTAATGCATACAATAAATAAAACTAATGACCTTAAAATCATAACTATTGACGACCCATACTATCAACCCTCAAAGTATAATTGTTAACCAAATATCAAAACTATAACCATAAAACCATGCATCATTGTTACTCATGAAATAAATAAATAATTATTCATATGCTATAATTATACTCTTTCAGTTATTTTATAGACTAAAACTATTAGCCATTAAACCGGAACTAAAAAACAAAAAGTCATAACTAATGTAAAAAACAATAATAACTAAATACCCAAATATCATAACTATTTATCAGAAAACAATAACTAATAGCCAGAATCACAACTATCAACCATAAAACCATAATTATTAACCACACTTAGTAATAACTAATAACCTAAAAATCATAACTATATATCCGAATTTCATAACTATTAAGCAAAAGCTAACTATGAATCAGAAAACCATAACTAAGAACCAAAAATATGTAACTAATTATTAAAATTCCTTAACTAATTGGAAAATTATAACTATAACTTAAAAATGACAAAATCAGCCCCTTTGAGAAATATGTAACCCATCATCTTTATTCTCTCTCGTGGCTTCATCTAAAAGTGCCACATTAGTGTTTTGTTGTCAAAAGTTTGTCTCATTTCAACAAAATAAATGGAACCCCAAACCCAAACCCAAACCCCAACCCATTTCTCTCTCTCACTCACCATCCTTCTCCTCCTTCCTCTACTCCTGCCGTCCTTTTTGTTGTCGCCTCTGCCGGCGACTTTGTCGTGCTCCGGTGCTGCTACCATTGGTGCTGTTGTTGGTTGTTCTTAGTCCCATTTTCTCTCTCCTTTGCTTCTGTGGTGCTGCTGCCACCGTGTTATCTGTGCTCCTCCTCGTCGCCAGCGTGGGTCTTTTGTGTTGTCGGTGTTCAGGCGAAGCAGATACTTCCGTTCCCCTGCATTTGCTGCCCTCGTTCTCTCTCCTCGGTATGGTGTTGCTACAATTTTTCTATCACTCCTCTTCTCATGTGTTGCTGCTGCCAGATGGTGGTGCATGCCGCGAGGTGCGGCGCCACCGTGAGATGGTGCTCCTCTTCCCATGATTGTTGTTACAACGTTCCCCCTCAAATCAGGCGTCGTTGAGAAGACGCGTAGCAATTGCTTGTGCTTTTTGCTTCGCAAGTCCTATTTCGTCTTCAATCTTTCTCTTTCCTCCGATTCCGCCATTGTTGGTTCCAAGTGAGTCCATTTTCTCTCTCTCTCTCTCTTAAATTTCTTCAATGGCGGCCTCGATGAAACGAATAATTGACGAACTTCTAAAAATACCAATCGTTGTGTTGTTGTTGTTCTTCAAAGACTGTTAGAGAGAGAAAGCTTCCATAATTTGAGAGGATGGTGGAGGAATTGAAGGCGGAGGTTGAGGATTGGAGGTAAAAGGGACTCGTCTCACGTTAGTGTTAACATGAGATGGTCTTTTATAAGACTTTGCGTTCAAATTTTTAAGGATGCGTTGTTAAAGCTATTTATGGTCAAAAATATGTCTTAAACACCATAAAAAAACAATCGAGGGACAAAGCGAGTATTATTTTTATATTTTTAAAGTACTCCCACTGATACACTTTTCACTCTCCCATCTTTAAATTGTTTTTTTTTTGCCATTTTTCTGAAATTCTGTAGCTCATCCATATTTAAGGAAAAAAACATTATCACCTAAATTTTCATAAATATTACTTTCAAATTTTTAAGGATGCGTTGTTAAAGCTATTTATGGTCAAGTCTTAAACACCATAAAAAAGCAATTGAGGGACAAAGCGAGTATTATTTTTATATTTTTAAAGTACTCTCACTGATACACTTTTCACTCTCCCATCTTTAAAATGTTTTTTTTTGCCATTTTTCTAAAATTCTGTAGCTCATCCATATTTAAGGAAAAAAACATTATCACCTAAATTTCCATAAATATTACTTTTAAATTTTTAAGGATGCGTTATTAAAGCTATTTATGGTCAAAAATATGTCTTGAACACCGTAAAAGAGCAATCGAGGGACAAAGCGAGTATTATTTAGTGAAGGTACCTCATCTTCCACTCAACTTGTTCAATTAACTATTTAACTTTTAAAAATTATTGTATAACTATTGGAATCCTATTTTTTGTAACATTATCAAAGATTATGTATTTTACTAAGGCAAATGCTAAATACAACCCTAAGGGTTGTATTTAAGCATTAATAACTCCTTATATATCCTTATATTTTCAATACAAGGTAGAATCTCAGTAGTCTAAAGAAAGTTACATTAAATAATCATTGGAATTCTAGGCCTTTAAGCATTTAATGCTATCTAATTGCACTATATTGAATTAATTTTTTAATTACGTACTTGAGTAGTTTAGTAGTTGAGTCTACTCGCTTAATAAGCATGTTCAAGTTGACTTTACTTAGATTCTTTTGAAAGACTAAATAAACATTAAATATAGGAATTTGCTATTTTTTAAGCACAACCCTTAGCGCTGTAGTTATCGGAACCCTTTTACTAATTGACGGTTGGACAAGTCTAACTAACATAACTGAAAACTAAAAAATCCCCAAACCATTAACTGAAAATATGTATATTATTCCAGAAATACAAGTCAAGATCAAGTAGCCTTGATAAATGTAGGTAAGAGTGTAAGACTGGTCAGTTTTCCCTGTAAAGACTGGTCTTGTTTGTGTTATGCCTATCTATAACTATAAGATTGATGTGCTGGCTTTCTAATGTTCTAATTATCAAAAACGGTGGCCTGTTTTCGGTTAGTACTTTGAAAGCAACTAAGATATCCTAGAATCACTAAAGAAAAAAGTTCAAATTCTCAGTTCACTAACATATCAAATCCCAAATCTAGGACTATTTTGATAAAGACTCCTACAACTTGGGCTCACTCCAAAAAAAGAATCAAAAGATGGCAGGCCGCCAGCAGCGGCTGCACGATGGGCTATTATACCTATTTAGCTTCCTCATTCAAATCCATGTACGGCTATATTCGAAAATAAAGATGGCAGGCCGCCAGCTGCGGCTGCACGATGGGCTATTACCTTCCCTTCTATAATTTAGTTATCTACGTACTGCTATATTCGATCTTTTTGTTCCCAACGTCACCGGGACGATTTATACTATGACGCCAAATTAGTTTAAGAAGACAAGCAAAATTTGGGAGTAATCTTACCATTTACGCCCTTTTAGGGTCAAGGGTCCGGGTCGGAGGGCGGAGGGTAAAGTGAATGCGGATGAAACATCAGGCAACTAAATTACTACCCAAACAAATAGGACATGTGCATCAAGCAAAAGTGCAACTTTAAAGGAAGTTTAAAGGGAAATGGACATCAGAAAAACGTTGCCATCAAATAACAGGATCCACTACTTCTCAGATACCCTGTCACCCACACGGCCACACCCACTTACTGCAATGCAGTGTTGGAGGAAACAAAAATCGATAAGAGTTTAAGTAATTCACATAATATACACAACTATAGTCAAGTTTTGGAAAATTGGTACAAAATAATACACACTAAACTGTACTGAAGGAAAAAAAACCAACAGATGAATACAGGAACTCAGTCAGCTCAAAGAATAGCTAGTTCTGAATAATAATAAAAACAGCACACGCTTCTACCCCCACAGCTAAATTACAGAGCTACAATACTGTAGAGAATTGCGAGCTGGACTCTAGATAGGAATCAATCTGTAAATTAGTACTAATGTACTATCAACAGAAGGCCAGTAATCCCATTCTCAACAATTAAACGATTCTAAAATACATTACATGTATATGAAATTAGTTACTGAGAAATTACATGTAGGCTGTAGCTTAGTAATTATTTTAGATGATATCATAGGATTGAATAAGCTTATTAAGACCTAAACCTTATTGTTTTACGCAAATATGGCTGAAAGATCCCCCACAAAAACCATGGCTGTAGGTCGATTCAAGTTCCACTGGACGTATTCCAAGATCAAGAAAACCTGGTGGATGGACAGGCTAGCCAACCTGGGATGCTTAGTCCGCACAACTAAGCACATTGTTGCCATGGAAGACTACACTGGAAGCCTAAGGTCTTTGACACTTATAGCTAATCCTGATAATGTAAACCCAGGGTAAGTCTCATCTCTCTCTAACATACTGTGATGTAAGAGGTGGCTAATTGGCTATTTCAATAGTCTCTATAGCAGATACATCTTGCGGAAGGAGGTTGACTCTACATCTTGTTGGCTGCTGACATCAAAAGTACATTGGGATTTTCCAGTTCTTCCCAACTTCAGGAAGCGAGCCATCAAGCAATATCGAGTAAAGAAAATCATCAAATGACATATTGCACAAACCAGTACCGGAAGGCAGAAATTACAGAAGCATCACAAACGAATCCATTCACCATTTTTCAATTCTGCCCTATGCCTCTAGTTCAAGTCCTCATTCTAATGAAATTCCACTGTGACACTTGACAGATAGAGGTCTTTTTGTTACTTCTCAGGAAGTAGTAACAAAGATTAACACAACACGGCAAAGCCTTAATCCCACAAGATAGGGTGGGCAGCATGTGCCAAGAATTCATCTCCATCCACAAAGATCATCTTCTTCCATTCACTTCTATCCAACACTATTAGCTCCTGCAAACCCATTTTCTTCCTATTAATTTAAACTCCCTCCACTTTTTGGCTCCCAGATCTTCTAAAATCCCCTGAATCCCAACTCCCCACTTGCCCTTAACTGTGACAAATTATAATGATCAAGATCGGTGACATCAATTTGTTTTTTACTATCTGTACCAACCTTTCCTCATCATAATACAGCTCTATAACTCTTGGCTACTAATACAAGTATGAAAAATTCTTAGCAGTTTTGAAAGGTATGCCACAAGATATGCATCATGGGCAAAGGCCCTAAGCTCTTTCTCAGGGTCATTAGGAATATAATTACGGCTTGCCTCACTTGGCCCTTTTACTACATAAAATTAGGGTCGTCCAAACAGATATCTACCTCAACAACCTTTGGTTAATATAAATACATTGCATGAAAATCAAGATAAACAGGATCTCTTTTTAAATACATGTCATTCCCAGACTTTCGCTTTCAAGCTTCAATTTTCTAAAGCTCCAGCAGAACTCCACCATTCAACTTGTGCTCCCTAAGAATTTAGTACAAGAAAAGATGCTTTTTTCAGAATCATTCATAAATTTTCCATCAGCAAATCCAGAAAAAGACGTCTTACTATTAGGTGCATTTTCAGATGATAGTATGAGACAACAATAGCTACACCAGCTTCTAAATTCACACCCAAAATTAAATCATTGATGATCTCTGCCCCTGAACTGCTACAGGTACAAATCATTCCCCGTGGGCGAACACAATGCTAGGAATCAGATTAAAGCTCAAATCTTTAGGAAAAAACAGTAAAGGGATATGTTATATTAATTGGATCAAGTGACCTCAAAATCAATACAACTTACTCAACTTTCAAGAGGTGAGCTCTCTCCACAAAAGAAAACTAAAAAGATGATAAAACATTCCATAAAAGAGGAAAAAATACTACTGCTTGTTATTTATACTACGAGATTGATCCCCTGATGTTGCCCTAATCCCAACGTTCCTTTTCCCACTCACAGGTACAATGACTCATCATTGTGGTGAGAATATCCTCTGCTGCTCTCTGATATTCTTTACTGCCTTCGTACTATTTCACTGAGCTGGCATTCTTCTCATTCTCTTGGGCCTTTCCTTTCTTACCCCTCCTGACGTAGGTAATTATATTAGGCGGCCCATGATTCCTTGCATTACCCCGGGCCCAAAGAGCCACCTTGTCCTCAAGGTGAAAGTGGGGAAAGCGTTGACTCACAGCTGCAAAATCTTCCCATGCTGCCTCGAAGTCAGATAGATTCTGCCACTTAATGAGAACTTCAGTTGGATTGACAGAAGAGTGTGAGCGAGACCGTACATCCAGGAGTTGTTCCGGCTCAGTTTCAAAGACAAGTTCAGGACTGATTTCAGGGGGATTAGTGGGGTTTGCAGGGCGAGGTCCCACTGAAGCTTTGAGTTGTGACACGTGGAACACTGGGTGAATTCTCGCATGATCGGGAAGTCGGAGCTTGTAGGCAACTGACCCTACTTTTTGCAATACTTCAAAAGGCTCGTAAAACCTCGCTGCTAACTTGTCATTAGGTCGCTTAGAGAGAGATTGCTGGCGATAAGGTTGCAGCTTAAGATACACCAAATCCGCAATTTCAAACTCGACTTCCCTCCTTTTCCCGTCTTCATTTGCTGGGCGCTTAACAGATGTGCCTTGATGTCATCTATCATGGCATCTCTCTCAAGGAGTTGATCCTCTAGGGAGGCTACTGCTGTCTCCCCCCTTGTGTACTTCGTAAGATGCGGAGGATCCCTCCCGTAGACCGCCTTGAAGGGGGTGCACAATGTAGATGCGTGCCAATTGGTATTGTAACAATATTCCGCCCAGTGTAACCATTTAGACCAAGACTTGGGTTTACCATTGATGTAGCACCGTAGGTATGCCTCTAACACCTTGTTCACCACTTCCGTTTGTCCATCGGATTGAGGATGGTAAGCGATACTATAATGGAGAGAAGTGCCCTGCAATTTAAATATCTCTTTCCAGAACAAACTGAGAAATATTTTGTCACGGTCACTTACAATGGTGGTGGGAACCCCATGGAGTCTGATGATTTCTTTGGTGAATATTTCAGCCACAGATTGAGCGGTGAAAGGATGATTGAGGCTTAAAAAATGCGCATACTTGGAGAGCCGGTCAACCACGACTAACACGGTGTCCTTCCCATATGAACTTGGGAGACCCTCCACAAAATCCATACTCACCTCTTCCCAGATTTGGGTGGGAATGGGGAGAGGTTGGAGAAGCCCTCCAGGGCTTAGAGTAGTTGGTTTGTTCTGTTGACAAACATGGCAGCCTTGTACGTACCTCTGTACATCCCTCCTCATGCCCGGCCAATACCACGCCGCGGCTAATCTTTGGTAAGTTTTCATGTCTCCAGCATGTCCCCCCATAGGCCCATCATGATACTCCTTGAGGAGTGCAGCACCTGATGTAGAGTGTATCCCTTGGGACACTCCCTGCCCTCCTCGAGGTCCTTTTTAAGTGTTCTGATGAACGGATCTTGCTGCACTAGTGGGAGCCATTTCTCCCAGCTAAATTGGCACGAAGAGCTGATGTTGTGCAGCACAATGGCCTCTTCTGGTTGCCTTGAAAATGCATCGGCAACTACATTACTAACCCCCGACCTGTAGCTTATATCAAAGGTGAAACCCAACAATTTACTCACCCACCTTTGATACTCCGGCCCTATTTCTCACTGCTCCATGAGAAATTTAAGGCTTTGTTGATCGGTTTTTATAGTGAATCTCCTTCCCAACAAGTAATGCCTCCACTTCATGACGGAGAGAACTATGGCCATTAGTTCTTTCTCGTAGATGGATTTTAGCTTGGCTCGTGGCCCCAATGTTTGACTGAAATAGGCTAGGGGGTTGTTATCTTGGGATAGGATTGTCCCTAACCCGTAATTAGAAGCGTCTGCCTCAACAACAAAAGTTTTGGAGAAGTCGGGTAGGGCGAGTATGGGTAGTGTGGTGAGGTTGTGTTTGAGGGTGTCAAAAGCTTTGGTGGCTTCAGGGGACCACACAAAGGCGTCTTTTTTTAGGAGTTGTGTGAGAGGTGAGGCAATAGTGGCGTAGTTGGCCACGAATTTTCTATAATAACCCATGAGCCCCAAAAATCCCCTAAGCTCCTTGAGGTTCCTTGGGTATGGCCAGGTTGTCATAGCCTTAATGTTGTCCTGGTCTCAGAAATGACATGCCCCAAGTATGCAATCTCCTTTCTCCCAAACTCACACTTGGACGGGTTAGCAAAGAGATGGTGTTGGGCTAGTTTGTTTAGTGTCAAGTCGAGGTGTTCTTTGTGGGTTTCTGGGTTCGGGCTATAGACAAGAATGTCGTCAAAAAAGACAAGGACGAATCTTCGTAGGTAAGGCTTGAAAATGTCATTCATAAGGGATTGAAAAGTGACCGGGGCATTGGTGAGGCCAAAAGGCATCACCATGAATTCATAATGCCCTTGGTGGGTGCGAAAGGCGGTTTTGTGTTCAACTCCTTTCCTCATTCCGATTTGGTGATAACCCGATTTCAAGTCAAATTTGGTAAATATGGCTGCCCCCTTAAGTTCATCAAGCAACTCATCAATCATTGGGATGGGGTACTTGTCTGGGACGGTGGTTTGTTAAGGGCTCGGTAATCAATGCAAAATCGCCAACTCCCGTCCTTTTTCTCTACTAGCAACACTGGGCTAGAAAAGGGACTATTAGAGGGCCGAATCAACCCAGCCTGTAACATGTCTTCTATAAGCCTCTCAATCTCATTTTTTTTGTATGTGGGGGTATCGGTAGGGTCTAACACTCACCGGGCACTCCCTTCCTTCAACACAATTGAGTGTTCATGGCCTCGGTAAGGTGGTAGGGTGGTGGGTGGGCCAAAGATTTTGTGGTGGTCGGCTAAAATTTGGGTGAGATACGAAGGAATTTCGAGGGTGGTCAGTGGGTTTTCCCTCCCTTCCAACCTATTAAGCTCCACCAAATATCCTCCCCCTTCTCTAGTCAAAGTTTTCATCATCCCCTTTAGTGAAATCAAAGTTCTCCCCAATGAGGGATCCCCCTTCAACGTTACTGTTTCCTAGCCCACATTGAACTTCAAGGTCTGTGTTTTCCAGTTAGTGGTCATAGTACCAAGTTTCTCCAACCATTGAATTCCCAATATCAAATCAGAATTACCCAGCTCTAAAGGTAAGAAATTCTCAATTATATTAATACCTTGTAACTGTAGGAGGAGGGATTTACATTCCCCTTTGCCCTCAACCGCTTCGCCGGTGCCTAGTGTCACTCCAAAACCTCCAATGGTGGTGATAGGAATGCCCAACCTTTGCACGGTGGTGAGAGAGATTGTGCCCGGGTCGATCATGACCACCACCTCATGCCCTTGAATGGTCCCTTTTAACTTCAATGTTTTCGGGTTGTTAATACCCAGGACGGAGCATAGCGAGATTTCTGGTTGTGGACCACCCATCTCCTCCTCTTTTTCCTCCTCTTCAACACCCGGGTTTTCTCCCTCCTTGGCGTCTCCCTCTACTTCCTGCCCTTCAGACCCCATAAGTGTGCCATAAGTACACTGAGCTCCTTCCGCTGGCACCGGTGGCCGGCGCTCCATTTTCCATCACATCGGAAACATAGGCCGCGCTCGCGGCGGTGCTGCATTTCTTCATGGGTAAGTCGCCGGATCGGGTTGGCTGCACCTTGGGAGTTTTGAGTGTTGGTTGGGTAGTTTATGTGGGGGGGGTTTTGAGTAAGGACTTGTGGCTGAGAAGGATCCAGATGGGTTAGGGGTGGGGTTATATTTGGGGTTGTGGGTTTGGGTAGGTGAGGGTTGGGTTTTTGTGTAAGTCGAGTGGGTTTTCTTTTGAGAGGCCCATTTCACTTTCTAATCTGCTCCTATGGCCAGATCCATGGCTACTTCTAGTGATCTTGGGCCCAATAAAACCACTTCTGCCCTGATGTCTTCCTTGAGCCCATTGATAAATTTCCCCCTAACAATATCCTCCGACACTCCTTCCAACGGAGCCAACAGCTCGATGAACTTCTTCTTATACTCCTCCACTCCTCCCACCTGCTCATGCGCGAGCCACTGCTCGTGCAAGGTCCCTGCACCGACGGCTCTAAACTGGCGCAGCACCAGACTTTTCAGCTCCTCCCAAGTCAATATTTCTCTCCTCTTGTTCGCCCACTGGAACCACAGTAGGGCATCCCCGTCGAGGGCCACTACGGCGGCTTCCACCTTTTCTCCTTCCTCCAAACGATAGAACTTGAAGTACCTTTCCGCTCGAAGGATCCACCCATCAGGGTTGGAGCCATCGAAATAGGGCAAGTCGAGTTTCTTATACCTCCAATTTCCCACACCGGCGTTGGAGTTGTTCTGTTCAAAGGCGCGGAAGGTGTCATTCACCGGTTCTTCCTCCTCGTGGTTGGGCCCCATCCTAAGGGGTATGTTGCTAAAAGTGGCGGAGCTGTCCGGTTCTCTCTGAAGCAACGCGGTCAACGTTGCTCTCAAATCCTCGTTGGCTTTCCGATGCTCTTCCCGGATTTGTTGGATTAAGGCATCCTGGGTTTCCCGAGCTCGGTTGACTCGCCCTTCTATCCTCTGGGCTGCGAGGTCCATCTCAGTGGATAGTCTCTCACCCACAGTCTGCTGGTTGGCCATGACCTCAGTCAAGGTGGTCTGAATCCCAGAAACGTCATTCTCCAGCTGCTCGAGCCTCTGTAACTGTGATGGTGGCATGGTAACCTAACCTTGCTCTGATACCAAGTTGCTAGGAATCAAATTAAAGCTCAAATCTTTAGGAAAAAACAGTAAAGGGATATGTTATATTAATTGGATCAAGTGACCTCAAAATCAAGACAACTTACTCAACTTTCAAGAGGTGAGCTTTCTCCACAAAAGAAAACTAAAAAGATGACAAAACATTCCATAAAAGAGAAAAAACCAACTGCTTGTTATTTATACTACGACATTGATCCCCTGATGTTGCCCTAATCCCAACGTTCCTTTTCCCACTCACAGGTACAATAACTCATCATTGTGGTGAGAATATCCTCTGCTGCTCTCTGATATTCTTTACTACCTTCGTACTATTTCACTGAGCTGACATTCTTCTCATTCTCTTGGGCCTTTCCTTTCTTACCCCTCCTGACGTAGGTAATTATATTAGGCGGCCCATGATTCCTTGCACACAAGTATTCCTAAGTCTTAAGTTCCAAGTTCCAGTTCCAACGGTCCTAGTAAACCCCTGATTTCCAAAGTTTGGGCTCTTTGAGCACTGCGGGGAGAACATCTCAATGCCCTCTCAAGGCTCTTCTCTTACTTCAATAACTACACTACACTCATTACATCACATTCCCTCTTAAGACCATTTTCTTGCCTGTTTGACCTTCCTTAACTTTCTCTCATCCCAGGGTTTGAGGTCAGCAAGATAGAGGTTGGCTATGGAGATGGGAGTTTTCTTGCATATCTGAGTTAGATGTATTTATTTCAAAAAGCTGAATATAGAGACCAAATCAAGTTAAACAAATCTACAACAAAAAGAGCTAAAAGTCATAGACATATGCAGCCAATTTGAAAACAATGGATCAATTGGACACCATGATTAAAATTGTACTACCATTATATCACATATCATCACCAGCAAAGTGTGCATTCAAGTAGTAATACAAAAAGGAATATCTCTACCTATAGAAAAGTCTTATCTACAAGGCTATAGCCAATGTAGTTAGACTCACTTAGTTGCCAATGTCTAATAACTTAGTCAGCGTGCATCGCCCATCAATTCATCAGAATCTGAATCACTTGCATTGTAGCCTGTACAGACCATAAACAGAAACCCAAGAGTAAGGAAGGAGAAACATAGATACTTATATGAAGTCAGAAACAAGAAACTCGGGTTTTCTAGGGCAATGGGGGGGCATGGAGAGAAAGATTACCAGGATGCTTTTCACTCACTCTCCAAACTGATGATCTCACCCTAGATGCCCTTGACATCCATACCTTTGCCTGAAAACCATAAATTATAAGATATGACTGCAAACACAAATCAAATAAGCTCATAATGTTCCAAGTAAAATTCGAGCATCAACTTCAGTTGCAGCTATCCAGCAATTCTTTACTAAAATTGAACTCTTTACCACAAGAGAACCTGAAGATGCAAGATGCCTATTACATATGAAAACAGAAAAGAAAAAACCACACAAAACTACGAACAACATTCTCTACAACTACATTTAACCCTGAAATCTGTGCTATCCACCCAATTCACCACATAGTACGATCGAGAAACCGCTAATGTCTCAAAAACAAGGAGTACAAACCCAATCTAAGAGCAATCCGATCAATCTTTACTCACTAACAAGCAATTTCACAAAACTTGCCCATTAGATAGCAATCAACCTCGAGAACTCCACATCCCCTCATAAACTCAAAAGAGTTTCCACAAATCAAGAGTTGATCCATCAATCTAAAAGGAAATGCAAAGGTGGGTGTTTGGGCCCATTTCTGGGACCCGTCCACCTATGGCGAAGTTACCAAAATACCCCTACCTCTAGGGAAGGTAATCCTCCACCAGCTGGAGCTGACTAAAATACCCTCATTTATTGGAGGTCCCATCCTCTATAAATAGCGGTTGTCTCACCAATCAAAGGGTAAGCAATTCTAAGCTGCCAAACACAGAGCATCTCTCTCTACATTGATCATTTTCTCTCTCTACCTCAATCATTTACTGACTTGAGCGTCGGAGGGGCGATCCCGGGACCACCCCGGGGTAGGCTAACCTTGTTTTGCAGGTTTTCGGCGTACGGATAACGGAGCTCAGGTGTACCTTCTTGGGGCCCACATCACACCTCACAACACATTACAACCCTCAATTTCTTAGCAGAAACAGTGGGCATTCACAAAAATCATCAAACAACTCTAAAAATTTGACAAATACCGCCAATTGTATACATAAAATTCAGCATACATACAGTGATGGGCATCCAAGAAAATCACCATTAATCAAACCCAAATATTTTTTTTTTAAAAACAAAAACCTTTTGGGCATCTTCCAAAATTCACATCAACAACAATCAAGCACATCACATTAAGACAATTAAACAAGATGGGCATCCATTAAAATCACCAAATCACACCATAAACACAAATTTAAACCAAAATTTTCCCCAAAAAAAAAAAACTTTAGGGCATCCTCCAAAAACTTGCCTAAACAACATTTAAATACATTAAATTAAGACAATTAAACAAGATGGGTATCCATTAAAATCACCAAATCACATCATAAATACAAATTCAAACCAAAATTATCTCAAAAATTAAACCTTTTGTGCATCTTTAGGAACACCATATCCAGCAGTGTACATCTGACTAACAAGAACTTGCATATTGACATCTCCACCTTTGGCTTCCTTGAGTGTGTCTTGAAACCACCGTCTTACACAGTCCGCCACCACTTCTGACAGCGCCTTCCGCCCTTCTTCGCCGCCATTGCCGCTACTACTCCCGTTTTGCATGTCGTTTTATACTAAGTTGTCTGCGTTTTTGTCAAAAAGATGGGATTTTTTAAATCTTTTTTTTGCTTTTTCTAAGAGATAAAATCAAGGGGAAGAGAAATTGGGAGCAGTTTTAGCAGGAGAGATTCTTGCAATGAAGGGTTTTTAATTACAAAAAAAAACATGAAAGGAGAAAAAGAGATTACAAATTGCAATTTACAAGAAGTCAATAGAAGAGTGTACGACGTCGTTTTGTGTGTAGGATAGCGGGGTCACTGTCAGCAGATATCCAGTTTTTTGCTCTCTGCCGTTGCCAACTGAGAAAGTGACAACTTTGGGGGTTTTACATCCAACCAGAACTTGAGATTCTTTCTTTTACTTTTCCTCTTTTCTTTTTCTTTTTTTCCTATTTTTTATTAAGAAAATCTGTTTAAAATGTTAGTCTTTGCATCTTTGGAAGGTAAGCTATGTTATTTTAGATTGAATTAAACTGAATTGAACTTAATTTGTCTTAATTGAACTGAACTAAACTAAATTGAACTTAATTTGTCTACACTGAACTGAATTGTAAAACTGTGAGATGAAACTAATTGAACTGAACTGAACTAAATTTATCTTAACTAAACTGACTAAGCTGAATTTCCGTTAATTTGGTCCAAAAGACCCGAACCTTAATGAGTCATACAATCATACTTCACTTTAGAGTTAATGAGTCATGCACTCATCTTTCTTTCTCGATTGAGTTAAGGGCTTATTTGGCAAAACTAAATGATATAGTAGCTATTAGTAGTGTGTAATATTTGTTTGGAATTTAGATGAGAACTAATACTTTCGTTTTTTGAGTTTGAATTGAATTCGTGGGAATTTGTGGAGGATGATGGAAATAGAGTTTTAATAAGATGATATGTGATGAAAAAGGATGAAGAATTTTGGGTGTGTTTTGATTTTACTATATTACATATGGGACTGTGTTACTATAGTTTATTGTCATACGGGAGTACTTTTCGGCTTAAAAGGATACTCTAAGGTAAAGTGTATCCACTTGTCTTGCCGGGATCCTTTTTACTTAAAAATTAAGTGAACTCTTTGACTTAAAATGTGACTAGTAAATGAAAAAAAAAATAGTTTTATGGTAACCTTATTGAAAGGTAATCGTACACAAAAACTTGATAATTAAATCGTGAGGGGGATCTTTGATAGTGGTGATGTTTGCAAGGGTAGATCTACTAAGTAACAAGGGGAAAAAACAGACAATATAAAAAGATCTAGCAATATTTTTACTGATGTAATATGCTTGCCGCAGTGATAGGTTGACTTTTCTAGATACATGAGTTTGAAGTATCAGGTTCGATTATCTCGCGAAAATTCCATTGCTTTTAGTTATGTACTTTCGTTCGTTATGTTTTTTCTTTTCTTTTCTTTTTTTTTTCCTTTGTTCCCCCTATGCTCTATCAGCTCTAATCTTTTCCATCTTCCACAATTACACACTGTAAATTTAAACAATACTTCATATTACAACAAATTTTATTCTAATTATAGTTGTCTTTCATTATATTATAAATACATCACACTCCCTTAATTCCGAGTAAAAAGGTCCAACCTTTGAAAAATAACATCTTTTAAGGAGAATCATTTAGGATTTTTCGATAAAGTATACCATGTCTTTTTTCTAGTTCTACGCTATTAACTGAATATTTTTTTCTTTCAAATTGTATCGTTAATTTTTTTTTTGTTCTATATTGTACCCCTTCGTTAAATCAACGTTAAGTTTTTCATTAGTTTCTTATTTTTAGTTCTTCAGACTTACATTATAAGGGAGAGAAAATTCTTAGACTTTAAAAGGATTGGATACGATAGAGTAGTAGGGTAGAGTTTTTATGGGAAAACCTCTCTCATAATGCAAGTCAAAAGAATATAGTATTATGAACCACATAATAATATAGTATCGTGTTTTTAAATTTTAAAAGGGTTATAAGTGTAATTTAACATGAATTATGTTGTAGTATTACGAACCGTTATTTAGTTAGTTATTTTATGTTACCCCTAATTGACAATCCTGACTCCGCCACTGGATGCTTGGTTATGAAGGATGATGCATTTTAGAGTTTGAAGAACCCTCGTGAAGATGGGAAGTGAAAATGGGTAAAAGAAAAAACAACCATATGAAAGGAGTTTGCACGAGTATGCCTATGGTTGTAGCCCGTAGTTAATTGCGTGCTACTTGTTGCACTCACTTAGCCTAGTATTTGGGATTGTGCGACTAGGGGCACTTTGAGGGTAGGGATTTTCCTTACTTTCCCCTTTACTCTCAGAATGTCTAGCCCGCTAACCCAAACTGGATTGACCGTACTAGGTTACGATTCGGTAGGACAATTTATCTTATCAATAAAAAAATTGAGTGACCCAAATATTGGGTAAATCGTACCACCCAAGTTCCTTTACTTGCATTAGATTATTATAATTTCACCCTTCCAGAAAAAGTTCCTCCTAGTTGAAACATGTTAAAAACTTCAGGGAATCATCACACATGAAACGACTTTGTCGATGAGTACCTAGACATTGTTACTGAAAATTCATTATTCTAACTGATTGATTCGAGGACCCAACCAAGGTTTTGCATCTAATTGATCTTTATTTCACGATGACAATTCATTGTGTTAATAATAACTATGTTTATGACTTTATGTGTCGCAAGGCTACTTGTAACTCATCTCGGTGACTTGTACGTTGTAACTAGGATAGGACTAGTGTAATTTTTGCAGTGCTTGTGATAATTTACTAAAAAGCTTGAAGGGATTTCATTACATATGAAACAATTTCATTCGTTTCGTGCAAGTCGTATATACAATCTGAACTTGAACTTAACTAAAGTTATTTGAAAATACAATCTAACACTTTCTTACAATCACTTAATTTAATTAAACAATTTCTCACAATCACTTGATTAAACAGTTTTGACCAATTACATTGTATGTTCAGTTTACCTAAATTTATCTAATCAATTGTTCCACTTCGATATAATTTGCACGAAAATTAATCCAACAGTTTCTTACAATATGTGTGAAAATTAAGTGATTGTTTCATAGAGGTTGCACAAAATCGTATGCAATGTTTTCTACACCTCGCACAAAATTGGAAAAAAGTAAAATACATCAAATCAAGGTCCCGTGGGTAAAAAAAATACTTGACAAGCAAATATTGAACAAGCAATTAAAAGCGAAGATTCGTCCTAATTCTAACACATACAAGATGGGAATTTTGTCCAGTCGAAGACTACAGTTTGCTTTATTTGTATACATTTGGCATAACGAAATTTTAATCTAACAAAAAGTTAATAAATTCTAAAACAAGCCTGATAAACATAGCCATTTTAGTGACAACAAGTTCAATGAATAAGAATAGCAGCGAAATCTGAAATATACTGAAACCCATTTCGAAACTTCGGATATACTGTATGACAATAAGTCTCAGAGAATAAAATGAACATTAAACTACAACCAAAAAGGATTCCGGCCTAAATTGATCATAAAAGCAGTTTCTAAGCTTAAATTCTCTCTTACGCAGTAGCGGTGGCACTAGTTAGGAAAGCTCTTCCAGCCTCACGCCGAGATAGAGGTCCATGGCAACCAAGAAGTTGCAGAACATACAAAAAACAACAGATTAAACACCCAATATCCTATCATGCATATTGCATAGTACTCCCTCCGTCTTTTTTTTAATGGTTGCATCTACTTTTGCACAATTGCCACAAAAACATGTGGAGACCATTGAAAAGTAGGGCAATTAAACATAAAATAGTTGTCTTTTTGTGCAATGAAGACAAAAAATAAAGGTCTAGAGGTAAATAATATGTGGGTAACACATATAAAAGTAGAAATGTTTAGCAAATATAGCAAGTAAATTGAGACACCCAAAAATGACAAAATGTAGTGACTAAAAAAACAAGGAGAGAATAATAATTAGGAAAAATTCACATAAATAATCCGAACTATGGCCACTCTTCCCATTTTAATCCCAATTATGGATTATTCTAGTATAATCCAAACTATTGAGTTACCTTCCTAAAATGAACCCAGATGACCTACAACCTGTTAAACAGGTAAATTTGTAGATTTTTGTGTATTTCTTTATCTTTTCCTTTCTCTTCCACTAGCCACCACTTGGATCCATTGAAACATCACCTGTAACCCCCACCCACCCTATAAACCACCACCACCGACCTGGAATTCATCCTATCCACCCCGAAAACCACCACCACCAACCTCAAAATCAACCCCACCCCCTGGGAAAACACCTCCATCCACCTGAAAACTAACCCCAGCCCCTAGTCACATTCCCCTCAAAACTATTTCTTTAATTGGGTAAGGAAAGCCACATTTACATTGCCTTGTTTGTGCAGGAGCTATTTTGCTCGACCATTGCTTAGGCTATGGTGCAACACCATAGAGATAAGCACTTGAAGTCTATCTGCACGAAGTATATGCATGTTTTTTGTAAAAGTTGCAGTAGCCATGAAGCAGTATTCTAGCCTCTTTCAAAAACAGGTCATAATTAAGCATAATAGCAGTTACTAGAAACAAATTATTAATGAAACTATGCACAGTCATCAGTTATGCCCAGCTCTTGCTTTCGTAAGTGTTTATTTGATGGACTATTATAGAAGTGAAAAATATGAAAACTTAACCACCACCACCCTAACCAATAACCATAAAACCACCACCACAAACCACCTAAACAACAAAATCGGGACAATATCTCAACCACCAACCAAAAAGACAAAAAAACAGAGAAGATATGAGATAGACCTCCATTATTGCATTGTGTTTGGTACTTTGGTTGTAGATGGTCAAATTCGACCATCAAAGCTCCAAATCTGGAGCTTAGGTGGTCGAATTAGACCACTAACAAGCCTAGTGGTGCACTGGAACAATGGTGGCGAGCGAAAGACGGTGCGGCTTTAAATGAGGATGACGGTGGCGAGACAATGACAACAGTACGTGGTGTGAGAAAAGTTGCAGCGTCGAAGGTGGTGTTGGTTGTTGTGGTGGCTTTCTGGTGGTTTTGCAGGGGAGAGCGGCAAAAAGGGAGGATAGAGAAAAATGCGTTTTGTAATTAACATAAATTCTTTCAAAATCTTTTAGAAAATTATGGGAGCCAATAAATACAAGACATGTTACTTAAGTAACCTGCTCAACCGGTTCCTTCAGGTTACGGGTCATTAGGAGAAGACACCCCATATAGTTAGGATTATACTAGAATAATCCATAATTGGGATTAATATGGGAAGACTAGCCATAGTTCGGATTATTCATGTGAATTTTTCCTAATAATTAAGAAAATTGTGACAATCAGAAAGCCACTTCATCAAACAGGTAAGAAAATGAAGTAAATCTTTTTCATTTTTCGAAACAAAAGTGTTTTCCTCAATTCTTTACTTCGATAGGGGGCAGGGGAACAGGAGTTCGTAGTTGGTCATGCAAGTTCTAACTAATCTCACGACCATTCAAGCTTCAACGCAGCTCAAAATTTAACCATATAATGTGTACATCAATTCACCAATCACTCGAAGCATAGTTGGTCATGCAAGTTCTAACTAATCTTAGGATCATTCAAGCATCAACACACAGCTTAAAACTTTACCACATAATATGTAAAGGAATTCACCAGTCACTCTAGCATAGTTTTTCATTTGCCAGTCTGATCAAACTACTGCGGGTTATGAATGCTTAAAAATGCATCAATTCAACAAAATCTCTGAAATAAGATCAATAACAAACAGTACCAAGGCCAAAAACATGTAAAAATTTGGCAGGAAGAAAAAAGGATAACACCGGAATTCGAAAGACATAGAATGCAATCTCAAAATTAAGATACACGAGTATATGACAGCAATAGTCTTACAAAGCAACAAAAAGATAAAACTACAACCAAAAAGATTCGGATCTTAATTAATGGCAAAAGTAATTTCTAAGCTTGAAAGTCTCTTATGCAGTAGCAGTAGCACTTGTTAGAAAAGCTCTTCCGGCTGCACGTCGTGAAAGAGGTCCATGGCAACCAAGAAGCTGCATAAAGCAGAAAACATCAGATCAAAAAACACCAAGGTCACACTAGTCATGAAAACAACAAGATAGCAAAATGTGGCACTTATGAAGGCAGAAGAACCACATCTTTAAATAAGCAAGATAACTCGTAAATCTCTCCATTAGCTAAGCTAAGAAGTAAATTATGGAGTTGGTGGTTGTCATAGAACTTCTGACTATGACCATACGGAAGCATCAATACAGCATAAAGGAAAACCAAAATGTGGCCATAGAAATGCACAACTGCTTGTCTACTTCAAGATGCGTGGTTTATCTTCAGTATATTTTATAATTTGGCTACCTCAGCTACTACAGGTTATGCATGATTATTTGACAATGCAGCAAAACCCTTCAGATACATCATAAATCACAAATAATACGAAGGCCATAAACATGTGCAGGTACAAACCAGCAGCTACTCGGCACAACAACCAAAACAGAGCCCTGATTATCAGGTAACAAATTCACACTTCCAAAAACACCAACCAAGTATCAAGGACCAACCAAGTGTCAAGGAAGCATTGATCATTATAAAATTCACCAAAATTTCTGGCAGGAAAGCAGACAATGGCAAAAAATCAATAACCACACAAGAAAGGGAAAGGAAAGCGGCTACAAACCTTTGCATTGACTCCATCTGGCATAATCCTGTTCTCAGATTTGTACTTCAAATAATCAGCTCGGTTGTATTTGGTAAAGCCCCTGCATAATAGATAGAGTTAATAGAAGTCAGCACCAGTAAGATAAATCTACCAGGAAACAGAACATACTCGAAAAAATATTTCAAGGATCAACCTTGAAAACAAAACCCCCTATTATTTATATTTCAGATTTACATCAAACCACACTTTCAAGTTGTGGAATTACCATAAAATTTAGTGACCTAATGTCCAGATCAATAAATTGAATCGCCAATGATTATCTTTGCCTTTCGAAGGAAAATCAACAGTGACTATTCAAAACACATCAATCCTAGTAAAACTATGATAAACCCAGCTTCTATCTAAACATTTAACCACATATCATTATTACTACTAGCATGCCTGGCAAAACTAAACAAAAGCCCAAGTCAGCTCAATAAAAAAAGAAAAAAATTGCAACAAATTATAATTCTCGACTGCAAAAAAACTAGCAAATACCCACCCACACACCCCAATTTGCAGTGAGACATGACAAAATCATAATTAAACAAAAGCAAACCCATAAACATACCACTTCCTGCTGACGATAATCTTTTGACGACCAGGGAACTTGAACTTAGCACGGCGAAGAGCCTCCTGAGCATGGTGGCTGTTACTGTCCTTGCAACGAACAGAAAGGAGAACCTGACCAATTGCAACCCGAGCACAGACACCTTGAGGTTTGCCAAAAGCACCCCTCATACCTGTCTGGAGCCTATCAGCCCCAGCACATGAAAGCATCTTGTTGATACGAAGGACATGGAATGGATGCACTCTAACCCTAAGATGGAAAGCATCCTTCCCAGCAAACTTAGCCATGTACTTGTTGCAAGCAATACGAGCAGCTTCCAAAGCTTCACTCGACACATTTTCCTTCTCCCAACTGACAAGGTGCACGCAGAAGGGGAATTCATCAACACCCTTCTTCTTCATGCCAACATCATAAATCCTGATTTTGGGATCGGGCACACCACGGCAAAATCGGGATTTAGGATATGGCTTGTTCTTAATCTGACGGTAACATCTCGCAGGTCCTATAAAAACCCATTCAAACCAATCACATTTCAATTTCTTTAGCACAAGCTAACACATCAACCATATCAAATTAAACAAAACATAATCATGTTTCTACCTATCTCATTATCAGAAGCAATCAACTCCATATAAAATTAAAAGGGCAATAAACAACATTAAGTTATACTTTCAGCTAAATCTATTACAAAAGTGGATCAGCTTCATTTTCATTTACATGGTCAATAATAAAAACCACAAACACTCCACAAATGTAAAATGTAAAAATAGATTCACGAATGAACTAAAACCCAGAAAATTAATAACACAAGGTAGCATATTAAACCGATAAATCCCACACACACACATTTTTTTTTCTTTCCTTAGTTCATCATACAATCTAATTAAACCAAGCTGACCACACAACATTAACAGTTTGTCAAATAATCAAACGAAATGAGCGAAATCAATTCGCATAACAAAATACAAAATATAACAAAAATTAAGATTTCATACTAAAATTCAAGAAACAAAAATACAGATTGCAAGAGAAGAGATAGTAAAGATTACTTCTTCCCATGGCGGCTTTTCCTCGATTCCCAGATTACAAAAACCCTAAATCCTGAAACAATGAAGAAGAAGTTTTGGGTTTCTTTAAATATAGAGAACGAAGAAAATCATGGGCCCTATTTTTTTGTTGGGCTGTACAAGGAGTTAGGACTAGTAGTGACGTTTGTGCTTGCGTTTCTTTATTTGAAGAGGTTGGTCTATCATATGGTCCATGACCCAAAACTAATTACTCTAGAAAATGATTTAAATATTTACATAAGAGGTCTACAATACCTACATAAGAGGTCTACAATACCTGACCTCTTACTTGAACGGTCCGTTTAGTAGTTGGTAAATAGTGGTGATGAAAATGAATTTGTATGTAAATTTATGGGAAAAAAAAATCATTGTTCATTTCCATGGTAATGCTAATCTATCCTAAAGTTTCTATTTTTCTTCTTAAATTTTCATTCCTATCCAATACCACCTTAGAGGTGGTAAACTCATAATAAGTTATAATAAAAATTGCTTCCCCTTGGAGAAAAAACCCAAGTTTAGGGGTGAGATTGTTTCCCTATAGAGAAAAAAAATACAAACTTAGGGGTTGAAATCATATCATAAAATAGTAGTACAATATACTATTATTATAAAAATAAATAAAAGAATATGCGAAAGAACTGTAAGCTATCATATGTTGTCCCTATTTTTCCATGAAAACTTAATTGAAATATAGCAAACTGCAGATAATGATCTTCCAAGTTTTAAAACTGGGAGTGTCCTTCTCTGATCATTTCTGGTCTAGATTTTTTATTTTCTATATTATTTCGTTATTTTCCTTTAGTTTCAATCGAATTTGTTATCCACTAAGATTTGTATTATGATGACATCAACTTTTTGTTTTTTGTAGTTTTTGATAGGATTATGTTTTAAGAAGGAAAAATTGTCAAGAATAAGTCAGCCTTTGAGCCATCCGCTAAAAACAAGTCAACCTTTTGATTATCCTTGAATAAGTCAACCTTTAATACCAATATGTTTTTAACAAGTTATTGCCTGTTCTTAACTTATTTAACCGCTTAAATATGATATGTGTAACTCTTTAAAGGGATGAGAGACCAAACAAAAAGAAATTAAAAATTACAAAAAAGAAAGAAAAAAGTCAGATTATTTGTAATTTAACTTGTTTAAAATTGATAAGTACTAAAGGTAGACTTATTCAGGAAATAATCAAAAGATGACTTATTTTTAGCGGATGGGACAAAGGTTGACTTATTCTTGACAATTTTTCCTTTTAAGAATTTGAAGTTAAACTTTTATTAAGGCTTGTGAGTCGATGTCTGTGCTTCAAAGATTTATTTCAAAATTAGAAAATAAGGTATTTGGTAATTATGCCACAAAAAAAAGCTTAATAATTTGAACTTTCGAATGGATTCAAAGTAACAAGATCTAATACAAAATATGGCTTTGGACCCAAAATTCAAAAGGCGGACTAATTTAAGAATTAGATTGGATTTGGGCCAAATTCAAATAGAAAGTCGGATCTAACCCTCTATTCATATTTCTATTATGCAACAATACATTTCAGTTTAACCTATTAAACTCAGACAGTCTTTTTACTCATATAAGAATATTAGCATAACGAATGAATGTTCTAAATATTTTTACTATAGAATAACTTATTGTAGGATTTTTTTTTTGCACCTAATGTCTTTATACGTATTGTACACATTATGATGAGTTAATAATTTTTGGGTCCAAGTCATGCTAATCACGAGTATCAAAATTTGTACATGAGTTAGTCTGCTCTCCCAACCAAATTTATAGGCTAGTACTTTTTATGCGACTAAGCTTTTGTGGATCGACAATTTTTACAGGTTGAAACCATAAACGTTTTTCTAGATCGACAATTTTTTCCTCATTTTGAATTAGTTTATTGGTTGTATGACTATATTAGTCTGCCACCAAATTTATAGGCTACTTTTAATGCGACTGAGCTTTTTGTTGGATTTTATAGATTCTTAAGCCCCTAATTGGTTGGCTCCAAAAAAATTTCACTATGTACTGTGGCCCTGGATCGAGTGTTCAGAAATTTTGAAATCGAAAGGATCGAGTGGAAGGGTTATCACTTATATTAGAGTCAGAAGATAATAGGAGTATCTTGATATATGTATAACATGACAATGTATTATGACATCAATCTAATCTAACAAAAACAAGTAATGTTGTAATACCCAAACATAAATCTCATCATAGTCAAAATCATCAGTATCTCATCATAAAGTTACATGTCAAAAAAAAAATAGTCAATGTCTCAAACCAAAACGCTCTCGACATAGTCTCTATCCCGTAATCAGTACAAACAAATGCCTAGAGAAATAAGAAAAGCACAGGTCCCAGCAGCGATGAACTATGCACCCCCACCTAATTATCCAAGAATAAAAAGTTGTTAGTAACTAATTGATCAAGTTAATTCGGTTATTCTAAATTCAAAAAGACGAAAATAATAATCATCAAGATCATTTCACCTAAGATGGGAGAAGCCAAGACATAGTCAAACTCAAGAAGGCAGTCAGGAGACTGGTCAATGCAATGACCACATAAACAACTTGCAGAACAAGACTGAGATCCTCTCACCTAGAACTGCATAATCATGAAGAAATTTATAATTATAATTTGGTATAACTTGATTCAGAAAGGAAAAAAAAACGTAGATTCGAAATTTATAATTTGTGGGTTTACTTCAAAATAAATTGATTTTGTAAATCTACACATGAAAATGAAATAAGACCACATATGAGTATATTTTTACCTATAAAAAACAAAATAATTAGTCAAATTTGATCTCAAAAACTAATGTAGCAAGTAAATATGAAGGATGGAGTATAATACTAACCCACGATCCGCACGTGTCTGCTCATCCCCATGCTCACCAGCCAAGAAAGATGTACGTAAAGTACTAGCAGCAATTAAAACTGTGAAACAGAGAATCAGAAGAATAACAACATATTTGTAAATGATATATTGAGAATTTGAATATAGAACTTCAAATTCAACAAATAGCAATAATGGGTTGCACCATCTGCCAAAATTTATACTTCCTCCGTTTCAAAAATCTCGCTACACTTCCTATATATGGAAGTTTCACATTATTTGCTACACTTTTTTTTTCTTTATATGGTAACTTTTAATAGTGGTGTCAAACAGGTCATTCGGGTCGGGTACGGGTCGGGTCATTCCGGGTCGAGTCAACTTTATGTTCATGTTGGATGCAGGTTTGATGAGTCGGGACAACATCGGATCGGTTCGGATTGGTTTGGATTTGGTCAATTCGGTTAAGGTCGGCTTTCTTTTCTAGCAAATAAATAAAACACATAAATTAATGTTTGCGAAAAATATTTCATTATTATGTTCGGGTTGGCCCGGGTAATTATTTTCGGGTCGGGTTATTCGCGTTGCGCTTCTATTTCGAGTGGAAAACGGGTCTCGATTCGGGTGCAGCAAGCTTTTGGAAATGGAGGAAGTAATATTATATGACTTTTTCTTTCTATATGAAAAAAATTGAGAAAACCTTTATATAAGAAAGAACTAGCTGATGTGTCGTATTTTTATGTAGGTTTTAGGTGCATTTAGGATGCATTTTAGGAGCATTTAGGTGCATTATAGTTCATAATTACATACTATTACTTAATTTGCGAAATATTACTCTTTTGTGTGTTTTTGGTATTCTTTGATGAATTTCAGGTATTGAGAACATAATTGGAGTATCATTGGACAAGCTTGAGTAATTAGGAGCAATTAGAAGCAAGCTACGTTGATAAGGATCGTTACACATATATTTGAGTGCAATTTGGAGCGAAATTGGAGTTGGAATTCATTGAAAGAATTGTGGAAACCGAGTCATGTTCACTCTTTTATCCATAACTTTTCACTCGTCAGTGATAATTGGATGAATCTAGTGGCATTAGAAAGTAGGCTTGAAGAGTTTTCCAACGATAGGTTGCACGGCCCAAGGCGAGCTATATTCTGAGAGATATGAGCTTCGCAAGTTGACCCAGTTTTGCTGAGACTTCCTACGCGCGCGCGGATTACAAAATTCCGGCCCTTTAATGATTTATTTGGCCTCCTTATCTTGTAACTTGGTATTATTCACGTTTCACGTTGCATGTTATTCTTCTCTCTAGATTTTCCTCTCTAGTTTTGCCTTAGTTTATTTTCTATTGCTACTTTGGAGATTCAAGATTGAAGATTTCATATTCGTCTTCTATTCAAGTATTGCATATCAAGTTTTATTCTTTCCTTTCTCTTTAATTATTATATTATGTTTTCAATTATGTTTATTGATTATATTGCCATGATTAGTGAGTAGTCTTTTTATCTAGGATTGAGTTGAGCCCTAGTATGGATTGATCATATGTTTTTTCTCTAATTCCCATGTTATTGAGTTATATGTTTAGGGTTTGATAAGATTATTTTTTATTGTTAATTTTGCATCTTGGTTTAGCCCTAGTTTTATATTATCAACGAAAGTTGGAGTTGGTATTAAGAGTTATTTATTTGATGAAAAATTATTATTTTATTAATTGAGTTCATCAACAAAAGTTGGGTCTTAATTTAGATAATCTTGTCATTGATTTGAATTCTCCCATGAAAATAGGTGAAAACTAAGATTGAGAATTATTTGACATTGGTTCTTAATGCTTATAATTATGTGTGTAAGCCATGAAAATAGGAGACATACATGTTAGTTAGGCCTTTTGCTATCACGAAAGTGAGCTCTAGGTATTGAGGAATGACCGAGGATTTAGTTTCGGTTCGCAATTGTGCTTTATTACTGAGTCATAAGGGAATGTCAATCTTGCCTAAGGTATAATTGAATAACTGGGATGCGAGTTATGTTTTGATCAATTCATATTAGTGGTGATGCTTAATCTTAGTATTTTAATTTACTTCCTCCATTTCAAAATAGTTGCACCGTTTGCTTTTTCACGTTTGCTAATACGCTTTTTAAACGTTAATATCTCTAATTGCGTATAAGTAAAAATTATAAAAAGTTGATATTTGAAATCCTCGTATTGAGACGAATTTAACAAGATCCCACTTGACTATGTTTTTTCTTATATAATGGTGAGAGAAAACTTGTTAAAGTTGGTTGATGAATAGTGACCAAATGCCAAATGGTGCAACTATTTTGAAACGGAGGAAGTATATCATAGTTTGTCATATTTTGTTATTAGTTTAGGGCCCGTTCGGTATTATTGTGGTTTTCTGTTTTTGGGTTTTTTGATTTTCAAAGTCATGTGATATATGTCCTATAATGAATAAAAAATTAGTCAAATTTATTGGGAACATGATGATTTTGAAAACTGACAACTAAAAAGTGAAAACCACTTTTTCTGGTTTTTTGTTTTTGGTTTTTAGTTTTCAAAAAAATTGAAAACTGAAAACAAAAAACGATAACGAACGGGCCCTTAGCTATTTCATAGTCTAAAATCAACTAGTGTTTAATCTTTGCATCGGATCCCCTGAGTTCGACCCGTATGTGCTACGACACCGTTCACTTGCGGTATTAAAATAAAACCCTAACACTAGCAGTATTATGCTGCTGCACTTCACGTCTTGGAGTGGTTGATTGCCATTTATTGCACTTCGCCTTTTGGTTGTTCTCCCCCCCCCTTTTCTCCTTTTTCCTCTTATCTTTTCCATCTTCATCAAAGTCTCAAACACACTTGTAAATTCTAACTTCTAAGTAGCATATTACAATAAATTTTAATTAAAGGGAAATTCCATTACTACTATAAAAAATAGGAAAATTTGACATGAATAATCTCAACTTTCACCGATCTTCTCAGAATAATCCCAACTTTGAATTATTTTAGAATAATCCCAACTTTAGGGGGTACCTTCTCAAAATAACCCGAACTATTAATTTTCAATATATTATAGACCTAAAATGGATTAGTGTAGGCAAGAAAAAGAATAGTTTGAGTTATTTTGAGAAGGTTCCCTTAAAAGTTGGGGTTATTCTGGAATAATCTAAAGTTGGGATTATTTTGAGAAGACAGGTTAAAGTTGGGATTATTCATGTCAATTTTTCCTAAAAAATAAGGAAAGTCATGGAGGGAATTGTTTAGATAGAGGCATTGTAGTTTTTTCCCCTACTGCTAATGACATTAGTTAACCCTTATTAGTAAATGGTTTATGGTAGTTAAGATGTCATCAGTTTAAGTGTAATACTGACAATATAATTAAAAGTAAGTGTGTTATTGTTGGCACTTGGCAGAATTTATTTATATACAAGTGTACTAATATAAAAGGATGGGCAAAACTTAAAAGAAAAAAAAGCATTAATGGCACAACCTAGAAAAGAGAAAACGCTAAAACAAGGGGTACTTTATAGAAAAAACTAATCTTTTTAAAGTTGTCCTTTTACATAAAGTTAATGAAATATGTAAAACTCCCTCTTTCTGCTTAATAAAAACTGAAATTTGTGATAAAACACCTTATAAATGTCCTTTTTGTGACAAACCAGCTTACAAAATTCTTTTGGCATTAAACCACTTTTTATGAACTATTTTTTGCAAGATGAAAACACTTGTCGGATTTTGACATTGATTTTACTTTTTAGGCATTAACTAGCACATGCAAGTCATTTGACTCACTAAACTCCTCAAATTCTTTCTTTTACCCTTCAAATTTCACCTCATTTTTGTTCTCGATCCTCTTGGAAATCTAGGGGGAAAAATTGAAGTGGGGAAATGAGAGAGAAAAGGAAATGAATTTTAGAGATTTAGTGGGTCACGTGACTTGCACGTACAAAGTCCGTGCCAAAAAAGTGAAATCAATGTCGGAATCCGAAGAGTGGTTTTATCTCGCAATTTTTTTTTGATAAAAGGTGGCTTAATGCCAACTCTTTATGGTTGGAACAAAAAATGTAAATTTATGGAACAACGCAACTTTATATTCAGCAAAGCAACAAGTACTCAACTCACTGTAATAAAAACTTCAGTAGAATATTAATGAATCAGAACAATCAAGTTTCAAATTACCTCGTTGATCATCATGAAGTGAATAGATCTCAAAAACGAATGTAGCAAGTAAATAGGAAAGATGGAATATAATACCAACCCACGATCAGCGCGTGTCTGCTCATCCCCATGCTCACCAACCAAGAAATATGTACGTAAAGTACTAGCAGCGGTCATAACTCGCGAGAATCGAAGAATAAGAATAACGAGATTTGTAAATGATATATTGAGAATTCGAATATAGAACTTCAAATTCAACAAATAGCAATAATGGAATGCACCATCTGACAAAATTTATAATATTGAATGAATTTTTCTTTCTATATAAATTAATCACTATATCTCTCTTTGCCACTAATGCATATGTGTGCGTATGTGTACCATGTATTTATATAGTATGTATGGGAAAACAATAAAATCAAGTTAATTGATCTATGCATTGTGATGTACAGGAGGAGAAAACAAGGGGAAATGTGGTCGAAATCTAGATTAATATACTGATGCTTGGATTTTCACCCTCTAATTATGTTCTTCGCCCAGTTTCAAGTGTTTGACCCGATGATCTTGAGCAAACTTAAATTGTACATACACGTGTTACTGGTTCAGCTAACACTCTTGAGTAACTTTCAGCAGTTTACCTAGCATTTACATTCTCATGTTCAGCACTTCCACTTTCACATACTTTATGGTTGTTCGATTCTGCCATTGGAAAAATGTCTTTCTAATTTAAGTTCCATAATGGTGGTAGCATGCCAGGCATGCAACATTCAGATATCAAAGCAAAGCCTCAGGTTTACTTTTACCTAATGGGGAAATTCAGACCCAAATTGGTTGCCAGCTCTAAAAGTATACATCAAAAACTCAAATTCAGACCAGGGCCGTCTTAAACGATTTAGAGTGCCTGTTCTAATCTTAAAATTGGCCCTAGTTTTTTTAAAGTTCAATTTTAATCAGTTTCTTACCAAAATCTAACCAAAAGTAATTGCTTCACACCTAGCTCCAACTAAAGTATAGCTTTTCTGTTCTTCTACAAAAGAATAATTAATAATATTTAATAAAGACAAATTTTAGTATTGTTGTAATTGTAAGGGCTGAAATCACGTTGTTTAGTAATCAATATCGAACAAAAAAGAAGTTAACAGAGCATAGTATTAAAGCTAATATAAGTGATAGGTAAATATATATAATCTACAACTTAAAATAATTGATAACAATACTAGAACACAACCACCACACATATCATAAAAATACCTCTCAAGCTCAAATTAAAGTAATTGATAAATACTCAAGTTTTATGTAGAGTTCAATACCTCTCTGGCTCTCTGCCTTATTTTTTCTCGCCGACTGGGAAGGCAGTGAATGATATTGATATGGCCTCAAATTATGAAAGTAAATTATAAAACATACACAATCTGAAGTATTTCCACTCAAAATCAGATTCGAATAATAATATTATTGTTCTTTGAAGAAAATATTGAAATTGGGTGGAAATATATAGGGGTGAAAATTTGGCCATTTGGTAGTGATTTAATGGATGAGAACTTGAAATTATATCTTCTATTGACAGTAATCAAGGATTGACCTTTTTTTCCTTCATACTCGTTGATGGAGAGAGAGGAATGTGAGTCATTTTAATGGATTGATAAAATAAGAAAATAATTAGGGATTTAAGAAGAATGGAATATGGAAAGTTTCATTATTTATGGGAATTGCAAGAGTAATTAGACAATTAGAGAGAAATCCACGCGTGAGAATCTGCTGTTCTTGGAATTGAAGTTCATGAGCGTGATTAGGGGAGTAGAGAGAAACACTGTTAAGAGCAAAATTAAAAAATTGGGCCCTAGCATTTTCGGGGCCCTGTGCAATAGGGTTATTTGCACACCCTATTCACCGGGCCTGATTCAGACCATCAAGCATGCAGCTTTATCTAATGATAGAATTGTACGACAATCAACAACTGTTATAACTTAGCTTGCTCAATTTCAGAACAGAATATTCAATTATTTCATCTAGATCATCAACCAGATTGCAAAATATGAATTCACTCGTATGTTTATCTGGTCATAAGATTTGTACAAAAAATCGGTTTAACACAAAAAAATAACCCGTACTAAATATAAGACACCTTGAACACCAGGATCAAACATGATTAAGAAGCACCAACTTCCCCAATAAAACCCTCCATTCTAACTGAGAATATCTTTGTTAAGCACTCTCATCAAAGTAATTATCTGTATATTTAAACACAAATGCGCCATAGACTAAATCACATACAACTACAAAACATAGTAAGAAAATGCACCAACATAGAGATTAACCAATGAAGGGCATTTCAACAAAAAGTAAAGCCGACTAACAAAGAACAATATTAGAAAAGATTAAAGCAACAATTTGCCTAAATCTTGAAACAAGAAGAAAAATATTTGGGTTTCCTAAAAAGAGAAGAGGTTGTACAATCGTGCTAGTAAAAAAAAAGGATGAGAGAGAAAGATAGAAAGAGAAAGAAGAAAAAAGTTGGAAGAAAACCCCCAAAATCCCCCGACGAAACTCTAGAACAAAAGTCCCCAATTTTTGCTTGCAATTAATTTATTAAAGATGTTGTTTTGGTCTGGAAATCCTAATTCAATTCTCTATTTCCCAACTAGTAGTTGGTTAAATATTTTCAGTTTGGTATAATTCTTGTAAGCCTCCCTTTAATAGGCTTGCTCCTAATTACTTCATTCAATGATGAGCTATCCCTAGTGTGCAATTCTACTGTTAGTTGTCATTTAAAGCCATTTTTTCATCTTTCCAAGGCTAAATTGTTGGGTTTAGCTTCTGATTTCATGTACTTTTCTCCGCGGAGGACGTTTTCTCTCATGCTTATCCCGTTAATTGCTGCTGAGCCTAAGACTAGCCAGGGTGAGTTTCTCCCCAGGTTGGAGGTGTGGGTGTAGGGAATCATGCTCCATTCCAGTCTCAGGAGATGGTTCTATCTCATGTTCCTCTTCAGGTAGTCTTTCCTGCTTAATTTTTTGATGCAAATCAGTTTACTCCTTTGACTGAAAATGATGAGCCACGTTTTATTGATGCTGCAACGTATGAGTATGGGGTTGAGAATGCTACTCTTTTGCTCAATACTGAGGGTGAGTATGCTCAAGATTATCATTCTCAACCTGACCATTCTTTTCATTCTATTAACTCTGAAAGCTCAATTGTAAAGCACTTTAAGGCTGTTGGTGTTGAGCGAGGCTCTCCTGTGGAACCCACCTCCATGTCTAGCTCAACTACGCGTAGGAAAGGGAATGAGGATGATTCAGCTTCCTCAGTTCTATGAGATCCAAAATATGATCAGTTCAAGGGTGGATGATGTTTTTTGCTAACCTATGTCTATAGGGTTTTGGAATATTAGGGGTTGTAGGAGGAAAATTGCTTTGGAAAAAGTCAAATCTTTTTGTAATGTTCATAATATTAGTATAATGATGTTATGTGAAACGAAATCCCCCTCCCCTCCTTCTGCTGCTTGTTCATTGACATCTGGGTTTAGGCTTTTTAAGTTTCTTCCTACCCAAGGAATGTCAGGAGGTTTATGGTTACTTTAGAAGGACGATGTTTATAATCCATATAATCTAGTTGTAGTAAAATCTTCTACTCGTTTTATTGCTTGTCAAGTCGACTACTTAATTTCTTCTATCTCTTTTATTGCTGTTTTTGTATATGCTCCTGCCCAACAAGGTGAGAAAGATGATTTTTGGTTGGAAGTTTCAATTTTCTATCTTATTACTTGTTATTATCCTAGGTGACTTTAATGAAATAAGCTCTAGTAGTGATAAATTGGGGGGGGGGGGATCCTTTTACTCTATCTTAAATTGTAAGATTCAACAGTATCTTAGACTCTACTAATTGTGTGGAGTTACCTTTTATGGGTCAATTATTTACTTGGAGAAAGAAACGGAGTGGTGTAAACATTATTTTTGAAAGGATTGGTAAAGCCATTGCTTCAATTGAATGGTTTGATTTAATCCCTAGTGTAAAATTGATTAATCATATATTTACTTTTTCGGACCATAGTCCTGTTTCTCTTTCTTTCGATATTGTTAAACATAAGAAAGCACCTCCATTTAGATTTCAAAAAATATGGTGTCTTCGTAAAGATTTTGATACCCTAATTAAAAAAAACGTGGTGTAATTGATTTGATGGGTCTTATATGTTCCGCTTAGTTCAAAAATGTAAGCTATTAAAAAGTAGAGCTAAAGAATGGAACAAATATCGATTAGGTAATATATTACGTGAAATAGCTGAAGTTGATAGTGCCTTGCAAAAAATTCAATCGAAAATTATTATTGATCCTAATAGTAGTACTCTTGCGTCCTCTCAAGACAATCTCCTGCTCAAAAGAAGCAAGCTTTTTTCCTTTCAAATTAAACCTCTTATTGGAAATAAAAATCTAAAGAGAATTTTTGGTTAAAAGGAGATGATAATACCTCTTATTTGCATGCGTCTACTACTATTAAGCGTAATAAAAATCAAATCAAATCGTGTATTTCTAGTTCAGGAAATGATGTTTCAAATCCAATTCAAATTGAGCATGAGATTTCTCAAGATTTTATTAAGATATTTATTATTGAAAAGTCTATGACCGACTGGAATGGAATTTCATTCTAGTAATGCTAAAAAAATTAGGTTTCATCCTTGGTGGATAGGTTGGATTGAACAATGTTTTTCCACTGTTTCTTTCTCTGTCCTTGTTAAAGAGATTCCGGGTGATAAGCTTGCTCCTTCTAGGGGTATTAGACAAGGTGATCCTTTATCTCCCTACCTTTTTATTCTGTGTGGGGAGCTTTTAGCTCGTAAACTTCATTTTCATAGTGCCGAGGGAAGTAAATTACTAGGAGTTAAAGTTGGTAGGTCAGGATTCAAAATTCCCTTTTTGACTTTTGCTGATGATACAATGATTTTTGCGCAAGCTTCTCGAGATAGTTGCTCTATTATTAGGTCGGTTCTGGATAAGTATTGTACGATGTCAGGCCAACTTGTGAATTTTCATAAGTCAGCCTTCCAATGTACAAAAAATATTAATGGTCAGGATTGCTCCGATTTCAGCAAATTTTGAGGATGGATAATGCTCTTTGTTTGGGTAATTATCTAGGTTGTCCTATTATAGTTGATAGAGTGACGAAAAATACTTTTCGGGAAATAGTTGAAAAGTCCCATAGTCAGTTAGCTAAATGGAAAGCTAATTCCCTGTCTCTGGCAGGTAGAATTGTTCTCATTCAATCTAATCTTTCCTCTAAAGCAAGTTTTCAAATGCAAAGTTTTTCTTTACCTAATGCTATCTTGCAGGATTTGGATAAGATTAATAGAAACGTCTTCTGGAATAAATCCGCGGAGAATAAATCTTCCAATCTCATTGGTTGGGATAAAATTTGTCAACCAAAGTGTTTTGGTGGGCTGGGTATTCGTAAAGCTCGTGTCAATAATGTTGCGCTCCAAATGAAACTATTAATTTATTATGGAGTATTATCTCTGATCCGTCTAACCTTTGGGTTTCTTTGGTTCGGAAAAAGTATCTTAAGGATAGCTCTATTTGGGATTATCAGCCTAAAGGCAATGTTTCTTGGCAGTAAATTTGCGGCCTTTATTTAAAAAAGGTCTTCGTTGGATTATCGGTAATGGGGCTAGTATTAATTTTTGGCATGACAACTGGGTTTACCCATTCCGCTGTCGGAAGTGGTTACTATTCCTAATGGTGATGATCATCGTAAAGTTGATCAGTCTTGCTTGAATGAGTTTAAGCATTGGGACTCCTCTGTTTTGGAAAGGTTAGTTCCTCCGAATATGGTTTTGGACATTACAAATATTTTTATCCCGTCTTCGGTTTTTGAGGACAAGCTTATTTGGGGTCTTTCGCCTTATGGTGTTTACTCTGTTAAATCTGGTGCAAGTTTAGCTTAAGGTTACAGTCTAAATCTCCTGAAAAGGTTAATTTCTTATGGATATGGGATCTGCCTATTCCTCCAAAAATTAAATTCTTTATTTGGAAGATTTGTATGGATGGTCTCCTTACCAAAGCAAGGTTAGAGAAAAGTCATGTCTTTTTTGCCGCAAGATTGCGTTCTCTGTAATTTTCATTATGAGGATGTTTTTCATATTATGTTTGATTGTCCTTTCTCTCAAAATGTTGTATTTTCTCTTCATAGTTCAGATGATTGACCTCTGATTCCGCAGGTTAATGGTTCTTATGACATTGGGGAAAGCCTTGCGTTAGTAAGATCTTCTCTGAGCACTGATCAGTTTTGAAATTAAGATTGCTTTTATCTGGTGGCATGTCTGGTTTGCTCAGTTATTTTCAAGGATGAAGGGGTGTCCACTTTTAAAGTTATTGGTCTTGTTAAGAAGTTTGCTAAATATTGGTTTGTGTTACAACAAGATGAGAATAAGCTAGGTAAAGTAGATTTGCCAGGTCAACCTCGTTCTGCTCCTTCCCGTTTGGGTTTACCTAGGGAGGTCTGGTGGTCTCTCCCCAAGGATGGTTTTGCTAAGCTTAACTTTCATGGTTCAAAGCTTTCTAATGGTAACGCTTCCTTTGGTTTCATTATTCGTGATAGTAAAGGGGATGTTCTAATTATGGGAGCTAAAAGTCTTCATTGTTCTTCTTCCATTAGCTGCGGAAGCTTGGGGTGTTAGAGAAGGAATTAAGGCAGCTGTTTTTTTTGGGTATTAGCAAGCTTCATATTGAGGGAGATAACTAAGTTGTGATCAATTCTCTTAGAAAACTTTGGAAAATTCCTTGGGAAATTGACTCTTTGGTTCGTGATGCAGAGATGGATCTGTTGCGATTTGTTGAGGTCCAAATCACTCACTGCTTTAGAGAGGCTAATCAGGCAGCGGATTTTCTGGCGCATAAGGGGTAATCGTGATCTTCTCTCCACTTCTGGTTTGATGTCCTTGATCGGGACCTTCTCTCCATCATCCAAAAGGATGCTTTAGACTGGTCTTTTCCTACAGGCTAGCCTAGTTTTTCTTTCCTTACTATAAAAAATAAAAATAAATTTGGGTTTCCTAATTTATATAGGGAACGAACGACGAAAATCACGGGCCCTATTTTTTGTTGGGCTGTACAAGGAGTTAGGACTAATAGTGACGTTTGTGCTTGCTTTTCTTTTTGAAGAGGTTGGTCTATAATATGGTCCACGACCCAAAACTAATTACCCTAGAAAATGATTTAAATATTTGCATAAGACGTCTAAAACACCTGACCTCTTACTTCAAACGTCATAATCATATCATAAATATAGTAGTACAATATATTATTATTATAAAAATAAATAAAAGAATATGGGAAAGAACTGTAAGCTATCATATGTTGTCCCTATTTTTCCATAAAAATTAATTTGAAATATAGTAAATCGCAGATAATGATTTTTCAGGTTTTAAAACTGGGAGAGTCCTTCTTTGACTTTTTTTTGTCTAGATTTTGTATTTTTTGTATTGTTTCGTTATTTTCCTTTAGTTTCAATCGGATTTGTTATCCACTAAGATTATTATGATGAAATTAACTTTTGTTTTTTAAAGTTTTTGACAGGATTATAATTTAAGAATTTGAAGTTAAACTTTTATTAAGGCTTGTAAGTCGATGTCTATACTTGAAAGATTTCTTCAACATTTGAAAATAAGGTATTTACGGTCCGTTTGGTTCAACTTATTTTAACTTATATAAAATCTTATAAGATAAGATAAGATAAGATAAGATCAGATAAAGGACGGAGGGAGTATAAGATAAGATAAGATAAGATAAGATAAGATAAGATAAAATAAGATGTTAGACACACAATAAACTATCTTATAAGATAAGATAAGATAAGATAAGATAAGATAAGATAAGATAAGATCAGATAAGATAAGACAAAATAAGTTGAATCAAACGGACCCTTAGTAATTATGTCACCCGAAAAAAAGCTTAATAATTTGGGTCTGTAAACACAAATTTTAGATCTGCAAAATAGAGAGTCAAAAGATGTGAACAAAATAATATTTTATTGATCTTTGTAATTTTGGGTTACAATCTGATCTAATGTTTTAATCCTCCGATTCAATCTCCACATGTATTTGCACTTTGCAATTCACGAACAACTTTGATTTTCTTGAATAAGGGCCTTCAGGCTTGATCTTGTTCAAGGATGTTGATGTAGAATAGAAAGGCATGTCATTTGTATGCTTGTTGTTTTTCTTCTATTGGAAGGATTTGATGTTGGTTTGTTGTTGCTCAGGAACCAATATGATCTTCTTGAATAAGGGCCTTCAGGCTTGATCTCGTCCAAGGTTGATCTTGTTTCCTTCTTCTGGAGAGAGAGTTTGATGTGACTTGACTGACAGAAAGAGGATTTGAGAAATTAAGGTTTTTGCTTTCTGATTTCTCTTTCCTGGCTCTGGAGTCTGATTTCTTTTCCTCCTTTCAATGAAGAGGAGGGCTCTATTTATAGAGTTTTATTGAACCTAGGGTTTCCAACTATCCTGCCACGTGGGCCTCATGGACATAAACCCTCTCAAGAGCCCAACTTTCATTTAATGGGACTTTGACCCAATAATAAATGACTTAATTAAAATAGGCTAATTTAATTAACAAACCTAAATTAATTAATTTTGATGACCATTTATTAGTAAAAGTCAACATTTGACTTTAACGAGTCAAATAACAATTACGTGGCATTTAACAAAATTTTCATGCCTACAAATTGCCCCTCGAGACTGTATCACATATACGATTTTTGAGTGTGATTGTGATTGAGTCTCGATTTTTTTTTACCATCATAGAAAATTGTGTGGGCTTCATTTTATATGAAACAAATTAGCTTATAATAATGGATCAAAAGCAACAATTCACAACAATTAGCAACAATTAGCTGAGTTATATAAGTTAGGACTTTTTTTTTTAATCCAAGCTTGCCAAATTGTTGAACTTTTACGAGAATGTTGGGTGGACTCTCCTTGTCTATCTCTTTAGTATTCTTGTTGGAGATAATATAAGATAAATTTGAGATATGCCAATACCCATGAAATGCTCAACAATTTATGAAGATAAGTTTGATGGTTATCCAGTCGGGTGGACATCTTGTGGAAATTCCTATCTCATGGTAATATATACCACGAGATATTTGAGAAAATTTTGTCATCCAAGTTGCAGTGCGGAGCACTTGAAGTCGTGCACCTGAACCAATGCCGCATACTCAAGGAGTCACCTACTGCCTACTTGCCGTGGAGAATACGCCATTTTCTTGAGGCCATACATGACACCAGGAGATGCCATGAAGCTGTTGTTGTGACGCGAAACCGACGCCATACTCAAGCCATGAAGTGTGAACATATCCCGCTTGGCGCTTGCAAACCCCAAAGGAAGAAAGTGGAGGCGAACTTGACACCATACTTCAACAATATACTTGAGGCTGTAAGAATATGCCTTGAATGTGTGAGAATCGGGCTATCTACAATACATCGACTCGCGGTAATGCATCTCAGCTCGCACTCAAATGCCGAGAGCTGACCGCGAGTCGCGTCCAGCGTCGCGACTCGCGCCTGGCGCGGGACCTGACGACACGCGTTAGGCGATTCCGAATTAGTTTAGCCGAGTTAAATGCCTATTTAACCTAATTTCGTTAATTCGACGGAATTAGTTCATAACACATCTGTAATCCGTTTTCCTCTAAGATCAATAAATCAGTTCTCTCTCTGTCCGTGGACGTAGCCAACAATCCGTTGGTGAACCACGTTAAATCTGTGTGTGATTTCTCTTTCTTTTGCATTCAATATTTGTTCTTTCTCACATCTGTCATAACAAATTGGTATCAAGAGCTTTGTGTTCGATCCAGGGTGAGAAAGATGTCTGGGATGAATGTGAAAATCGATAAATTCACTGGGAGAAACAGTTTCAGTCTGTGGCAGATCAAGATGCGGGCTTTACTGAAGCAACAAGGGTTGTGGGCACCGTTGGCAAAGAAGTCATCGGATTCAGAAACCGCTGAGATGGCCGTTCTGGAGGAGAAGGCACAATCAACGATTATGTTGTGTCTTTCTGACGACATAATTACCGAAGTTGCGGAGCAGGAAACCGCCGCCGGTCTGCGTTTGAAGTTGGAGAGTTTGTATATGACAAAATCTCTAACCAACAAGTTGTTTTTGAAGCAACGTCTGTTCAGCCTGCGTATGCAGGAAGGTATGTCTCTGAGGGACCATCAAGATAAATTGAATACTATCTTGCTAGATCTTCGTAATATTGATGTTAAAGTAGAAGATGAGGATGCTGCTTTAATTCTGTTAGTATCTTTGCCCTTATCATATGAGAATTTTGTGGATTCTTTTTATTGTTGGGAAAGATAGTCTGTCATTAGAAGAAGTAAGATCTGCTCTTCATACTAGAGAAGTCCGTCATCAGGCATCTGGTTCTAGTACAGAAAATCAGACATCTGGATTAGTTGTCACTGGGGGTAAGGGACAGGGAAAATCTGGTAAAAAGAAATCGAACCATAAAAATTCGAATTCTAAGGGTCCTAAACCTAATGATGTCTGTAATTACTGTAAGAAAAAGGGGCATTGGAAAAATGAATGTCCTAAGAAAAAGAAGCAGCAGGACAAGAATGAAGATTTTGCTGCTCTGGCAGAAACTGATGGTAATTCTGAGGAAAATCTGGCCCTAGTTGTTAATAACCAGTCACATTATAAGGATGTGTGGGTTCTTGATTCTGGGGCATCGTATCATATTAGTCCCTGCATGGAGTGGTTTTCAACTTATGAGCAGATAGATGGGGGTAGTGTTTCTATGGCTAACAGTGCTGCCTGCAAAGTAGTTGGAATAGGATCCATTAGATTGAGGACTCATGATGGTACATTCTGTACCTTAAACGAAGTAAGGCATGTTCCACTGATGACAAAGAATCTGATATCTTTGAGTCTTCTTGACAGTAGAGGTTTCAGTTTTCAAGGTGAAGGTGGAGTTATGAATGTCTACAAGGGTTCGAAGGTAAAACTGAAAGGTATTAAAAAGGGTACCTTATATTTTCTTCAAGGTTCTACTGTGACAGGTTCTGCTGCTGTTGCATCATCTGAGGTTCCCAAGGAGGATATGACCAAGTTATGGCATAGGAGACTTGGACATATGGGTGAAAGGGGGATGCAAATTCTGTCAAAAAAGGATCTTCTGTGTGGGCACAAGGTGCAGGACTTAGAGTTCTATGAGCATTGTGTGTTTGGGAAGCTTCATCGCAGCAAGTTTCCAAAGGCTGTGCATACTACAAAGGGCACACTTGATTATATTCACTCTGATTGTTGGGGTCCTTCCCGAGTTGAGTCTATTGAAGGTCACAGGTACTTTGTGTCGATGATCGATGATTATTCAAGGATGACTTGGGTAATTATGATGAAGCATAAAAGTGAGGCTTTCATGAACTTCAAGCAATGGAAGGCTTTAGTGGAAAATTAAGCTGGAAGGAAGATCAAAAGGCTGCGAACTGATAATTGTCTGGAATTCTGTTGGTCTGAGTTTAATGAGTTATGCAAGAATAAAGGGATTGCACGCCATCACACTGTCAGGAATACTCCACAACAGAATGGGGTAGCAGAACGCATGAATCAGACACTGTTGGAGAGAGCGAGGTGCACGCTCTCTAATGCTGGGTTACCTAGATGATTTTGGGCAGAAGCTGTAAGTACAGCTTGCTATCTGATCAACCGTGGACCTCACACTGGTATTGATTGTAAAACACCTTATGAGGTGTGGTCTGGTAAGCCTGCAAATTATTCTTTGTTGAGAGTTTTTGGTTCTACTGTTTATTATCATGTAAGTGAGGGTAAATTAAAACTTAGAGCTAAGAAGGGTGTATTTGTGGGTTTTGGGAGTGGAGTTAAGGGCTATAGAATCTGGTCACCTTCTGAGAGTCGAGTTATACTTAGTAGAAGTGTAATATTTGATGAAAATTCTATGCTTAACCCCACTGTGAAGTCCATGGTGGTGTCTGTTGGTAGTAATGTTGATAATCAGGTGGAGCTGGAAGTCACTCATGATGAGAGTGAATTACAGCACCAAGGTGGAGAAGATCAACATGGTGCTACTGAATTTGAACCTTCTAGGCATCCATCTGCCTCATCTGAAGCACATCGAACTAGTATAGCACTTGATAGAGCTAGAAGAGTTGGTGTGGGACCTCCTAGGAGGTATGGTTTTGTGGACATGGTTGCTTATGCACTGCAGGTTGCTGAGGAGGTGGAGGTAGATACACATGAACCATCCACCTACAAAGAAGCTGTCTCAGGTAGTGAGTCTGCTCAATGGCTCGCTGCTATGGGAGATGAAATGGAGTCTCTGGATAAGAATCAGACTTGGGAGCTAGTCAAACGTCCTAAGAAGAGAAAAATTGTCACCTGCAAGTGGGTTTTCAAGAAGAAGGAAGGGACCTCACCTTCTGAAGGGGTCAAGTATAAAGCTCGGGTTGTTCCAAGAGGGTTCACTCAAAGGGAAGGGGTTTACTCTAATGAGATTTTATCACCAGTGGTTAGACACACTTGCATCAGGGTGCTACTAGCAATAGTTGCACATCAGGATCTTGAACTTGAGCAACTAGATGTGAAAACAGCTTTCCTACATGGGGAGTTGGAAGAAGAGATTTATATGACTCAGCCAGATGGGTTCCAAGTTCCTCATAAAGAAGACTATGTTTGCGGGCGAAGAAGTCCTTGTATGGGCTAAAGCGAGTCTCTAGGCAAGTGGTATAAAAGGTTTGGCAGCTATATGATTGAATTGGGCTACAACGAGAGTCCGTATGATTGTTGTGTGTATCACAACAAACTGGATGATGAATCATGGATTTATTTGGTCCTGTATGTATATGATATGCTCATAGCTGCAAAGTCCAAGTCTGATATTCAGAGGTTGAAGGGTCTTCTCAGTGCTGAGTTTGAGATGAAGGATTTGGGTGCTGCGAAAAAGATTTTGGGGATGGAGATTTATAGGGAAATAGATCAGAGGAAGCTTTTCTTGTCACAGAAAGGCTACATTCAGAAGATTATGTCAAGGTTTGGCATGTCAACAGCTAAGCCTATAGATACTCCAAGTGCCTCCAATAATCATTTGTCTTGCTTTTGCACCCAAGTCCGCCGAGGAGAAGGAGTACATGAGTCGGGTTCCCTATGCTAGTGCGGTAGGGAGTCCGATGTATGCTATGGTCCGCACTAGGCCGGATCTTGCACATGCGATCGGTGTTGTTAGTAGGTTCATGAGTGATCCTGGTAAGGAGCATTGGCGGGCGAATCAAGAGGATTTTTCGTTACCTTCGAGGTACGTCCGATGTTGGTCTCATTTATGGGAATGATACTCGGTGTTTAGTTACTTGGTTATTCCGATTCGATTATCTTTGGAGATGTAGACAGTAGAAGGTCTATGACTTGGTTATGTATTTACTCATGGTGGCTCGTTTGTTAGTTGGAAGGCAACTTTGTAGGCTACGATTACTTTGTCTACTACTGCGGGCAGTACATGGCATTGACGAATTTCTAAAGAGGGAATATGGTTAAAGGGGCTAGTCGGTGATCTTGCTTTGCATCACGATCAGGCCATTGTGTATTGTGACAGCTTGAGTGCAATATGCTTAGCCAAGGATCAAGTCCATCATGAGAGGACTAAGCACATTGATGTGAGATATCACTTTCTGAGGAGTGAGAAGAGGGTTAAGGTGAAGAAAGTAGGTACTGCTGATAATCCTGCTGATATGTTCACCAAACCTGTTCCACAGAGTAAGTTTAAACATTGTTTGAACTTGCTCAATGTTCGTGATTGTTAACTGCCTTTTGGGGCAAGTCTGGGGCCTTTAGAAGCTAATCTGGTGTTCTTAAGGGACAAATCTGGTCTGGTTGTCTTTCGGGGGAAATCTGGTTGCAGGGAGAATCTGTGCATTGTGTTCAGTGCGTCTGTTATCTGGTTATTTGTAAGAGGTTTCAAGTCAAGGTGGAGATTTGTAAGAATATGCCTTGAATGTGTGAGAATCGGGCTATCTACAATATAGCGACTCGCGGTAATGCATCTCAGCTCGTGCTCAAATACCGAGAGCTGACCACGAGTCGCGTCCAGTGCCGCGACTCGCGCCTGGCGCGGGACCTGACGACACGCGTTAGGCGATTCCGAATTAGTTTAGCCGAGTTAAATGCCTATTTAACCTAATTTCGTTAATTCGACGGAATTAGTTCATAACACATCTGTAATCCGTTTTCCACTAAGATCAATAAATCAGTTCTCTCTCTGTTCGTGGACGTAGCCAATAATCCGTTGGTGAACCACGTTAAATCTGTGTGTGATTTCTCTTTCTTTTGCATTCAATATTTGTTCTTTCTCACATCTGTCATAACAGAGGCCATAGCGGAGCGATTTCCGGAGCAGTGGTAGACTTGACGGAGCCCTGTCGTGCCGCCATAACCGCACTGCCCCGAGGCCCTGGTGTTTGCTGTCCAAGCCGGAGATCAACCGAAGCCGAAGCCCTTCCTTGCCACCTCCATCCCTGGTGTCGTTAATTGCTGCCTCCATATTCATCTTCAACCTTCATATTCTGAGACCTTATTGAAACTTGCATTTCTTTATTGCACGAACCTTTATGATTTTCGTGTGCTGGTATGCCACCTTTTTTATTCTCGTAAGTGTGAATTTTTGTGATATGTGAGTCATGATAATCTCCTACCTTTTGATCAAATGTCACATGTGATGGTGTGATATATAATGCTGACCATGTTGCACGTTTTCAACTCTTTTCTTCTCTCTCTCTTTTTTTTTTTATTTATTTTTTTTGCATCAATTTTTTGTGGCTGCTCGATGATGTCATGTATGCTTCCAGTAGATTTTGCTGCACCTGTTTGGGCGGGATTTGGCTTAGGATTTGGATTATGTTTTGGATTTGGCTTTTCCTCCCTATTAGCTTCACCCCCAAATGATTCTTTGAGAGTTTTAACTTGTTCGTCTTTCTTCTTTTTCATTTTTTTTTTTTTGAGTTTTGGCTGCTGTTTTCATGAGGTTTATCATGGTGTTTTGGTGAAAATATGAGTGTTTTGAAGGGAGAGAAAAAGAAACCAAAGAATATGGGTTTTATTCTTTATCTTCTGGTCACAGTATGATGTTGCCGTATTGGTGCTGATGCTTGCTACACTATTCACTGTTTTTTTTTATTGATCAGTGTGATGATTGAAAAATCCTTGCTAGCTCAGTTTGTTACGACTATAAATCCAACATCATGGGTGAGAATGCTTTTTATCATCATTGGAGGCGAAAGTGGAAGAGCAGATAAAAGAAGGAGCTCTTGTTTTCAAAGCTTCTCACGCCAAGAATCGACATACCGCCATTCAAGACCATTATTCATGACTCATCATACAGGGGAGGAACTTCCACTTTTCCAATGAAGCTATTCACCTGACATCAAAGACTGGAAACCCTTTTCTTGACTTCATGGAGGATTTGAGTTGTTGTCATGCCTTTTTTTTCTTCGGAAGCCACGTACGGAGACGAGGAGCTACAGTGCTCATGGATTACACCTTGCTATGACGCGGAGGAGGAAGTCGTCTGCTACCTTGCTGCAATCACGACCAAGCCGAGCCAACTACCTCATAGGATAATTGTGCATTTTTTTCCTTGCCTTTGCATCTTTGTGACAGATAGTATATGGATGATGTAAGCTAGACGTCATTTGCTCGCCTCTAATAGCCATGCACGCCTTGATAGCGGAGCCGCGGAACCACAATGCTCATAGAAAGGAATAAACAAGTAGAACACACTAGTTACCGCCTTCAGAACGGCGGAGCTACATCATCACCTTCCATATTTTCAAAATCACTCGAGCACCATCTTGGAGGTAAACCCATTGGCTCTGTTTGGCAACACTAGCTTGGCGCACATGGAGAAGTCGACATTCTACCATGATTTCTATAGGAGGGACGCCTCGAACACCTTGATGGAGGAATCGTCCTTTTTGACATCATTGTTGTGAAGCCGTCTTAGAAGTTCTGACACGACTGCCTTGACATGTAGGCGTTGCTTGATGGTGGTGTTTGGTGTTTGCTTGCCACGATATTGGTGCTTGAAGCTTTCTCCAATTTTTGTGTCTTTTTTTTTCTTTCAGGTTTCTAATAGATATTTCTCTAAAGGCCTGAGAATGCTTTGAAGGTGATGGTGCTTTGAAGGTTTCTCCATCATTCAAGGGTCAAGATATTTTGGTGCTTTTGAGCTTCTCTCCAATTCAATCTTGTAGTGTTTGTGGCCAAATGTTGGTGCTTGGAAACTTTCTCCAACGAACTTTGATAGGTGATGGTGCTTGGAAGCTTTCTCCATCGATCTTGTTGCTTAACATTTTTGTCGAATCTGTGGTGCTTGGAAGCTTTCTCCATAACTTCGAGGAAATTTGACGAAGTATTGGTGCTTGAGAGCTTTCTCCAATCTCCATGCTTAACATTTTTGGCGAAACTCTGGTGCTTGAAAGCTTTCTCCAGAACTTCGAGCGAATGATAATCGCAAAGTTTTGATCATGCTCATCATTCGACAAAGTGATTAGTGAAGCCAAGTGGAAAAATAGCTATGCCCCCAAGCTTGTGTTTCATTTTTTGTTAAAACATATTTAGACTTGATGGAGTACAATTTTAAAATCATACTTACTTTTTTTGTGGCTGCTCTTGAATATTTAATTATCCAAAATGCCTACGTACCAAATAAAGTGGTTATTTACACCTTTTTGGATCAAGCCAAACGTAGTTCGATTCTTTTTTTTTTTGACAAGTATGCAGTTTATCCTCTTGCTTAGGAGATTTTTTTTTGGTTTCTGCCGTTTATACTCTTGCTTAGGAGTGATTTTCTTTTTTGGATATTTTTGTCCCTTTGTGAATTTTTTTTTCACAAGGTTGCAGCCATGATCGTCCATCGATTTAGATGTCTAATCAGACTGATCTTCATGACTGACAATTGCAAGCTCCATTTCATGAGCTCTAGTTGCTAAATCCTGGAATATTTTGGGTCTGATTCCTTGCAAGATGTACGTCAAGTTCCAATGCATTCCTTGGATACACATCTCCACAGCAGAAGTTTCGGTCAAGTGATCTTTGCACTGAAGGCTTAGTGTTTGCCATCGATCGATGTAGTCCACGACTTGTTCGTCCTCTAATTGATGGGTGTGCGCTAACTCAATCATGCTCACCGTACGACGAGTGTTGTAGAAGTGATTCATGAATGTCTCTTCCATTTCCGACCAGCCATCGATAGATTCAGGAGTTAAGTCTGTGTACCAATCGAATGCCACGCCTTTGAGTGTGCGAACAAATTGCTTCGCAAGTAGGTCGCCTTCGGTTCCTGCATTGTTACATGTTTCAACAAAGTGTGCAACATGTTGCTTTGGATTACCTTTTCCATCAAATTGCATGAATTTTGGAGGTTGATAACCACTAGGCATCTGCAGGGATTCGATCCTCCTTGTATATGGCTTGGTGTAGTGGTTATTTCTACCAAAATCTCCACCAAGTTGAAGTTTGACGACACTTGCTATCATTTCTTGGAGTTGTTGGATGGTGAATGGATGCAAAGGATCTCCATGAGGCTTTGCGCTCCTTGTACTTTTCTTAGACTTTGAAGTTTGAACTCGTGGTTGATTTTTCACCATCGTCTTCACTTTCATTAGTTGGACGTTTTTCGAGTTTCTTTGTCAAAGCAGCAAGTTGTTTGCGTTGGAGTTTGATTTGTGCTTCTTTTTCTTCATTCTCTTTGGCTAGTTTGTGAATGAGCATCTTCATGTTTGCTATTTCTTCCTCCATGGTATATGCTTCAATGAACATGACACTTACGTTGATAACTCTTGATGAACCGATGATTGGCTCCGATGAGAGATCTTGGATTCCCGTCATGGATGTCTTGTTGTCTACCATGGTTGGATTTCCTTGCTTCGTCGCCATTCTTCTACGCCTTGAAGGAATGAAGGTGCTTGAGTATAATGATTTATGGAGATAGAGATGAGAGGTAGAAATCGTCCCACCGAGCGTGCCAAATTTGTAAACACAAATTTTAGATCTGCAAAATAGAGAGTCAAAAGATGTGAACAAAATAATATTTTATTGATCTTTGTAATTTTGGGTTACAATCTGATCTAATGTTTTAATCCTCTGATTCAATCTCCACATGTATTTGCACTTTGCAATTCACAAACAACTTTGATTTTCTTGAATAAGGGCCTTCAGGCTTGATCTTGTTCAAGGATGTTGATGTAGAATAGAAAGGCATGTCATTTGTATGCTTGTTGTTCTTCTTCTATTGGAAGGATTTGATGTTGGTTTGTTGTTGCTCATGAACCAATATGATCTTCTTGAATAAGGGCCTTCAGGCTTGATCTCGTCCAAGGTTGATCTTGTTTCCATCTTCTGAAGAGAGAGCTTGATGTGACTTGACTGACAGAAAGAGGATTTGAGAAATTAAGGTAATTTTTGCCTTCTGATTTCTCTTTCCTGGCTCTGGAGTCTGATTTCTTTTCCTCCTTTCAATGAAGAGGAGGGCTCTATTTATAGAGTTTTGTTGAACCTAGGGTTTCCAACTATCCTGCCACGTGGGCCTCATGGACATAAACCCTCTCAAGAGCCCAACTTTCATTTAATGGGACTTTGACCCAATAATAAATGACTTAATTTAAATAGGCTAATTTAATTAACAAACCTAAATTAATTAATTTTGATGACCATTTATTAGTAAAAGTCAACATTTGACTTTAACGAGTCAAATAACAATTACGTGGCATTTAACAAAATTTTCATGCCTACAGGGTCCAAGCCAGGCTAATCATGAGTATCAAAATTTGTACATGAGTTAGTCAATTGTATAAAGATTTAACAGAGTTTAACCATTCCCGTTAAGCGGTGGTGCTTTTGAAAAAAAAAGTTCTTATTAAGTGGTTATTTAAAAACAAAAAAACTTATTAGTGTTGAGAGTACAGTGGAATGCCAAATTCCACTGTTTACCAAAGTGAATGTCCTGACATGCATTTAATGCATGTTAGGTAAAGTTTTCTTCCCCGCGCAGTTTTTCGTTGAATTTGCAATTGTACACAGTAGAAATTTTGCTTATAAATACCGTCGATGTAAGAATCAGTTTTACACAATACGAATTCAATACACCTTCTGATATATTTCTATAGCTTCTCTCTCTCCATATTTCTCACAACACGTTATCAGCACGAGTTTGCTACCGAGAAAAAATAAAGGTATACATCCATTCTGTTTCAAGTTCTAAATTTTTTTTCTCCAAATTCAAACCTTTACTATCCAAACATGGATCAACAAAGTAACGGGATTAACATTGTTTTACACAATGTCTCTGTCTCGGGTATTCACTTTTGGATAGAGCGAAACAATGTGTCATTCACCACCAACCCAGCGAGGGGAACTGTAAGACAGCCCCGACCCAGTAACATTAACAACGGTACAAATACCCATACCAGAGAAAACCCACAAACCCCTGTTCCCAACACCAATAATAACCCTCCTATACAACCAACTGAAAATCAACCTCCACCAAGTAATAAAAGAGATAGGGATGAACAGGAAGGGACTTGTAGTAAACGTCACCATGCCACTAACCCAGAAAATTAATAATTTTATAATAAAGCCACCTTCATGGAGGGCAAGGACATTTATTTTATGTTATTTCTTTTGCTCTTGAACCGCCTATATGGACGGGTTAATTTTTTTTTTGAACTTGCCGCCTATATGGACGGCCTAGTGAAGCAATAAAATTATTATCTCTTATATGTGCAATAATGTTATATGTATGCAAGGAACAAGCATTCAGAACACTATTATATATTATTGTCTCTAATCTTCTATCTTTTTTTGCATTTGTAGTTACATATATTATATCATCATTTTACCAACATGCATAATGACCAATTTAGTACATATAATTTTATTACATTGTATATTTTTAACTGTTGATGAACTGCACATTTAGGGATAACCCTCTATAAAAGCGGATTACCCGCCCCATTTTCACCACACATCTCTTATCTTCTTCCAATTTTTTTTCTCTAAACTCACAATTTTTTTTTCTTCTTCCTCAACCTTCCGACCACCATGTTCCACGCCGACGACAACCGTCCTCCACCTTCCTCTTCTTCTTTTGAGGAGGATTTTAGGATGATACGGCTATACTTATTCCTTATAGCCGGTATCTTTTTCCTTCTTATGGCATTCATGATCTATCTCCTCATACACAAATAGGGGACAATTATTTTTCATCTCCCTCGTTGTATTTTTTTTTCCCATTTTTGGCATCTTTTTTTGTGTCTTTTAAGTGCATTTTTAGGAAGTTTTTTTTGTTTCTCTCACTCATTGTATTTTTTTCCATTTCTGGCATTTTTTTTGTTTCGTTATATTGTACGCTATTTTCGTTTTTTTTTCTTTTGTTTGTAATGTTTATGTATCATTATAATGATATAAATCAGGGGGAGATAATATATGTGATTTATTATCATTTACTAATTTTAAATATTTACATGTTTGTAGTTAAAATGGGAGATCTAGTTAAAAGACAATTTAACATACTAGATCTATCTGGGCAAAAGTTTCTAGAATGGACAGTGGACGTCCAAATGAATTTAAAGGCCCAAGGACTGGAACATACAATTAAGGGTGTGACAACCCAACAAGGTGATGCAACTACATCAGTTAAAAAGGCGACTGAACAAGAAAAGGCAAAAGCCTTAGTCCTTCTCAGGCATCATTTACATGAAAGTTTAAAAACTGAATATCTCCTTGTGGAGGATCCCAAAGAACTATGGGATAGCCTGAGTGAAAGATATGGGCATCACAAAAATGTGCTCCTCCCAAAGGCACAATTTGACTGGCTCAATTTGAGATTTCAGGACTTTAAAGCAGTCAGTGATTACAATTCAACGTTGTTTAGAATTGTATCATTGTTGAAATATTGTGATCATCCCATCACAGAAGAGCAGATGATAGAAAAAACGCTCTCCACTTTCCACGCCTCTAATATAATATTGGCAGAACAATACAGGTTCAGAGCTTTCAAAAAATACTCTGAACTAATATCAGTACTACTTGTGGCTGAACAAAATAATGATCTTCTGCTGAAGAATCATAATCTTAGACCTACGGGGTCTTCAGCCACACATGAAATAAATGCAATAGAAAGCTCTGATCCACCTGAAGCAAATGCTATACATAGAGGTGGACGCGGTAATTACAACGGTCGTGGGAGAGGACGTGGTAATTACCGTGGCGAGAGGCGTGGACGTGCCGAGGTCGATTTTCCCCAAGAAATAACAATTTTAAAAATTCTGATAAAAATTGGGGACAATCATCTGGAAATCAGAAGCAGTCGTCCTATAAAGGAAATGACACTTGCCACAGATGTGGCATGACTGGGCATTGGGGTCGCACATGTCGTACTGCCAAACATTTAGTAGACCTATACCAGGCTTCAATAAAGAACAAAGGAAAAAATGTTGAAGCAAATTTTGTTAATGAAGCTAATACATCCATGCCCAGCCTTGATGTTTCAGATTTTTTTATGGATAATGCTGAACCCGAAAACAACTTTGCAATGCATTAATATGCTTAGTTTATTTTAATTACTTCGATAATCATTTTCATGTATTCCCTCTTTTGATTATTAATAAAATATGCATTTTCTTATACTGATCTTCATATTTATTATTTATGAAGATATGGATTTGCCAGAAGTTGGATCCAAAGAACAATGTCTCCTCGACAGTGGGACAACACACACCATATTGAAAAATAAAGAGTATTTTTCAAAACTTACAATATTTCAGGCAAATGTTAGCACAATATCTGGGACAGCCAAGTTAATTGAAGGCTTTGGGAAAGCCTGTATTATATTTCCAAATGGGACAAAATTGATAATCAATGACGCATTATATTCGAGTAAATCTCGAAGAAACCTTATAAGTTTCAAAGATATACGTCAGAATGGTTACCATTTGGAAACCATGACAGTGAATCAAGAGGAATTTATATGCCTCACGGTAGAAAAATGCGGCAAGAAATACATCTATGAAAAATTGCCAGCAATTTCCTCGGGACTATATCGCATAGATATACGTCCAATTGAAATTAATATGATATCTAACCAGAATTTAGATAATAGAGAATTATTTACTCTATGGCATGACCGATTTGGCCATCCTGGCACAGGAATGATGCATAGAATCATTGAAAATTCAATTGGACACTCTATAAAGAATGTCAAAATTCCTTGGTCAAATGAACTATCATGCTCTGCATGCTCACTTGGCAAATTGATAATTAGACCATCTGTAAATAAGATTGCCACTGAATCTCCAATGTTTTTAGAAAGAATACAGGGAGATATTTGTGGGCCTATTCACCCCGCATGCGGACCATTCCGCTATTTCATGGTATTAATTGATGCATCTACTCGATGGTCACATGTGAGCCTTTTGTCAAGTAGAAATGTTGCATTTGCAAAACTTTTGGCTCAAATAATTCGATTAAGAACTCAATTCCCAGATCATACAATAAAGAGGATAAGATTAGACAATGCTGGGGAATTTACATCCCAAACTTTTAATGATTATTGCATGTCTATTGGGATTGTTGTAGAGCACCCTTGTGCCTCATGTACATACACAAAATGGTCTTCTTTGAATCATTAATCAAGAGATCGCAATTAATTGCAAGACCATTAATAATGAGATCAAAATTGCCCTCTTCTATTTGGGGTCATGCTATATTACATGCAACAGCATTAATAAGATTAAGGCCGACAGCCTATCATAAATTCTCACCATTAAAGTTAGTATCAGGTCGAGAACCGAATGTCTCACATTTGAAAATTTTTGGGTGCGCTGTACATGTACCTATTGCTCCTCCCCAACGTACTAAAATGGGTCCACAAAGAAGGATGGGAATATATGTTGGATTTGAATCTCCATCAATTATCAAATATTTAGAGCCAACAACTGGCGATTTATTTACTGCTCGATTTGTCGATCGTCATTTTAATGAGTCGAGTATTCCCATCCTTAGGGGGAGAGAAAGTAGACCCACAAAATATAAAAACGAAAATTACATGGAATGCATCGCAAATGTCGTTTCTGGACCCAAGAACAAATTCATGTGAACAAGAAGTCAAGAAAATTGTTCATTTGCAAAGTATTGCAAACCAATTACCTGATGCATTCACAGATACTAAGAAAGTGACAAAGTCACATGTGCATGCTGAGAATGCCCCTGCACGAATTGAAATTCCTAGTGACAATAAGGCCATTGAAGATGAGTCAATAGCACGTCGAAAACGTGGTAGACCACTTGGTTCTAAAGACTCAAAACCAAGAAAAATGAAAAAGCAAGGAGAAACAACAAACGAAATTAATATTAATCCTCCAAAAGAGCATGATGAAATTCATGATGAAAACAAAAATGAAGATAAGCATGTTCCAGAAGAACATGAACATGAAAGCATAGACAACAATGAAACTTCAATTAATTATGTTTCTACAAAGAAACAATGGAATCGAAAAGATGTTGTCTTGAATGAAATCTTTGCTTACTCCATAGCGGTTGAAATGACATACGATGAAAATGATATAGAACCAAATACAGTAGATGAATGTCGCCGCAGAAAAGATTGGCCAAAATGGAAAGAAGCAATTCAAGCAGAATTGAAATCACTTGAAAAACGTGAGGTATTCGGACAAATAACCCAAATACCAAAAGGTGTAAAACCAGTTGGGTACAAATGGGTATTCGTGAGAAAACGAAATGAGAAAAATGAAGTTACTAGATATAAGGCAAGGCTAGTAGCCCAAGGCTTCTCGCAAATGCCAGGGATTGATTATGATGAGACATATTCTCCAGTAGTTGATGCAACTACACTAAGATTTCTGGTAAGCTTATCAGTTTCAAAAGGATTGCAAATGAGGTTAATGGATGTAGTGACTGCATACTTATATGGGTCACTTGACACAGATATTTATATGAAAGTCCCTGATGGACTAAAACTACCGAGAAAATCACATGCCCAAAGAGATGTTTTCAATAAAATTGAAAAAGTCACTCTATGGGTTAAAACAATCTGGAAGAATGTGGTATAATCGCCTTAGTGAATACCTATTGAAAGAAGGATTCAAAAATAATCAAATCGATCCTTGTGTTTTCATAAAGCGATCCAAATCAAGATTCGCCATCATTGCTTTGTTTATGTCGATGATTTGAATATTATTGGAACTCCCAGAGAACTCGAAGTAACTGCAAAGTACTTGATGAAAGAATTTGAGATGAAAGATCTCGGGAGGACAAAACTTTGCCTTGGCTTGCAAATAGAGCATTTGAGAAATGGGATTTTTGTCCATTAATCAAACTATACAGAAAAAATTCTGAGACGTTTTTTCATGGACAAAGCCCACCCAATAAGTTCTCCAATGATAGTGCGTTCTCTGAATGTGAAAGATGATCCATTCAGACCACGAGAAGAAAATGAAGAAATTCTTGGTCCTGAAGTACCATATTTAAGTGCGATTGGTGCCTTAATGTACTTGGCTAACAATACTCGACCCGACATAGCTTTTTCAAGAAACTTGTTAGCTAGATACAAGCAATGCACCAACGAAGAGACATTGGAATGGAATCGGACACTTGTTACGCTATCTTCGAGGAACACAAGATCTTGGATTATTCTACCAGTTGAAACCGAATGCGTCACTCATTGGATATGCCGATGCTGGGTACCTATCAGATCCACAAAAGGTTAAGTCTCAATCCGGGTATCTATTCACTTATGGAGGTACTTGCAATATCTTGGAAATCCACGAAGCGGACTTTGACGGCCACATCATCAAATCATGCGGAATTAATTGCTCTTTATGAAGTTGGGAAGAGAATGTGTATGGCTAAGGTCAATGATCAAGAATATCCAAGAAGAATGTGGGATGAAAATAATAACAACAAACCCAACTATCATCTACGAAGACAATACTGCATGCATCACCCAAGTAAGCGAAGGGTACATCAAAGGAGACAGAACTAAACATTTATCACCAAAGCTCTTCTTCACTCATGACCTCCAAAAAGAAGGGACGATAAACATCCAACAAATCCAATCATGTGATAATCTTGCGATTTATTCACCAAATCCCTTCCGGCGAAGAAATTTGAAGAATTAGTCCGAAAAATTGGAATGCGGCATCTTCGCGATGTATTCTAAATTCAGGGGGAGTATTATATGCACTGCACTCTTTTTCCCTTCGATCAGGTTTTTATCCCACTGGGTTTTTCCTGACAAGGTTTTTAATGAGGCAGTTAATTTTAAGCATATAAGGATATATATAATAGTTGTACTTTTTTCCCTAGTTATGGATTTTTCCCACAGGGTTTTTCCTAACAAGGTTCTTAATGAGACAACGTCTATTATGAGTTATCAGTGGACATTCAAGGGGGAGTGTTGAGAGTACAGTGGAATGCCAAATTCCACTTTGTTTACCAAAGTGAATGTCCCGACATGCATTTAATGCATGTTAGGCAAAGTTTTCTTCCCGCGCAGTTTTCGTTGAATTTGCAATTGTACACAGTAGAAATTTTGCTTATAAATACCGTCGATGTAAGAATCAGTTTTACACAATACGAATTCAATACACCTTCTGATATACTTCTATAGCTTCTCTCTCTCCATATTTCTCACAACAATTAGGTGGTTTTTTTTTCGAAAAAAGTGGTTTTATTAGGTGATTTTTGACAATTTTTCTCTAAATAATAGTAACTATTTTATGACTATGAATTTATGATGTCTCCAGTTGATAGCAATCCTATCTTATATAGTATTTGTCAATGCCCTCTGCTACTATCTTACCATTATGTTGACTTACTTTAAGATTGATTGCTCTAGTCATAAATTTTTTGACTACTACGTACTGCTTCTTTCCACGAAAGTTCCTGCTTTGCTACACGCATTTTCAACTAATCAGATATAGTGGCAGTTGTGATTTGTGAAGGATCAATCATTTTGCAAGGGGCAGATTATATACTTAAGTCTTTCTTTGTCTATCAAGTAATGAGTTTTACACTTATACCATTACATTTCAAAACATGGGGATTTTGCTTAAGCAACAACTCATGTTTTGTGTAATTGTATTATCATTTTCCTTTCGTTCCTCCTTAGAGAAACTTTCACCCCTTTTATGCCATGATTTCGAGAAGTTAGCGTTATTGCAATTCAAGCAAACTTTCATTACTGATTGTCATGATGATCAATATAAACATGTTGCTTCATATCCAAAAATGAAGCAGTGGAGAAGTGCAGATTGTTGTACTTGGGATGGTGTCGAGTGTGACAAGGAGACGGGTCATGTCATCGAGCTTGATCTTAGTAGCAGCTGCCTTTACGGAACTTTCCCTCCGAACAGCACACTCTTCGGCCTAGTTCATCTTGAGAAGCTTAACCTTGCTTATAATGACTTCAACTTTTCTCCAATCCCCGCTTCAATTGGTCGTTTGTATCAGTTAAGACACCTTAACCTCTCTCAATCTGCTTTTAGTGGCCAAATCCCGTCACAAGTTTCTAAATTGTACAAACTTACTCTCCTTGATCTTTCCTTTAATGGTAACGGTTTAGGTAGTACTCAGTTTAATCTTCAGCTTTATAATCCTAACCTGCACTATCTAGTTCAGAATTTGACGCGATTAAATCAGCTCGTCCTCGATGGTGTTGACATATCCTCCAATCTGCCTAGTTCCTTGGCTAATCTAACCTCACTAGAAGTTATTTCTCTTATGTACTGCAATTTGTATGGTGAACTTCCGACTAGTGTTTTTGAGTTCCCAAAGTTGCAAGTACTTGTTCTTAATTCTAACAGCAAACTAACAGGACAACTTCCTGAGTTTCGACTAAGGAGCCTTCCACTTCGGAAATTAGATCTTTCTGCCACAGGTTTGTCAGGAGTGTTGCCAACTTCAATCGGAAACTTCGGTTTCTTAGATACACTGAGGCTATATAGTTGTCAGTTCTCAGGAAAAATACCATCTTCACTTGGTAATTTGACCAAGCTCACTCAACTGTCCCTTAGTGCTAACAATTTTGAAGGTGACCTCCCAGCCTCTATCAAAAACTTAACCCAACTCCATATGCTTGGGATATCGAGTATCGACGTTCAAACTCAAGACTTGCATTCCTGGTTGCCTAAGCTAAACAAACTGACCGCCTTAGGCCTTGCTAACATTTCTGGCTTAAGCTCTGTCAATCATAATGATATATTTTTTCATGCAAATCTCAGTAAGCTTGCATATTTAGACCTTTCTCGAAACCAACTAAAAGGTCGAATCCCACACTGGCTTGCCAATATGACCCATTTAACTTGGTTGTATCTAGGAGATAATCATTTGCAGGGTCCAATACCACCGTGGTTTTCCCACCTTACCAGTCTTCGTTCTTTAAGTTTAGCTCACAATAATCTGTCTGGCAACTTTGAAACACTTTTCAAGCTCATAAATCTTCTTTCTCTTGATATATCCGGTGTGAACATAACACATATCTCTTCTAATGCAAGCTTCAACTCCTCTCTTCCAAAACACCAGTACAAAATCTTGAACCTTGACTCGTGCAATTTGATGGAACTCCCTCAATTCCTTGTTAACCAAGATGGCCTGCAGTTTCTTTCTCTTAGTGGCAACAAAATCAAGGGTAATTTACCGAAGTGGTTCATGAACATATCTCGAGAGAGTCTTTTGCTACTTGACCTTTCGAGAAATTTCTTGTCGAGTTTTGAAATAGATCCACCAGTTCTTCCATGGACCAGGTTGAAGTTCTTGGATATTAGTAGTAACAAATTTAAAACGCTATTACCCTGTCCATCTAATCTTACAGAAATTTATTTAGCCTCAGGTAATCAGTTCACTGGTGTGATTCCCCAACAAATATGCTCTGTAAGTTCTCTTGCTTTCTTAGACTTGTCTGACAACAAACTGAGTGGGCGAATCCCCTCGTGCGTAGCTGAGCTTCTCAGCAATTCACTGCTAGTTCTAAATTTGAGGGGCAACCTTTTCCATGGCACTATCACTCGAAGTTTCACTAGCTCGTGCAAATTGAGGATGATCAACTTAAGTGAAAATCAGTTGGAGGGTAAGCTCCCAAAGTCCTTGGCCAACTGTAAGATGCTAGAAGTACTTGATGTAGGCAACAATCGGGTTACTGATACTTTTCCGTACTGGTTAAGAGGTCTTACAGAGTTGCAGGTCCTTGTCCTCCGGCATAACTTCTTTCAAGGCCAGATACCAAGTCCGATTTCATTTCATGATTTTCCTAGTTTGCATGTTCTGGATTTGTCTGACAATCTTCATTCGGGTGCTTTACCATTTGAGTATCTTCGACGTTGGCAAAAGACAAAAATCTTGGACGAATATCAGTGGGATTCATCCAGCATCACAATCACTTCACAGTTCAACATATTGGACATGATATTTTTCGAAAACCAATTATACAATTACTCCATCACCATAACAAACAAAGGCAGTGAAAGATTTTACTCGAGGATATTGAATGTGTTCCAAGTCATAGATTTCTCGAGCAATAATTTCACAGGCCGGATTCCATACTTCATCGGAGAACTAGCAGGTCTTCGAGCATTGAACTTGTCCAACAACAATCTTGACGGAGAAATTCCAGCATGTATCGCCAACATAAGAGTCCTCGAGTCGTTAGACCTTTCACAGAACAGACTGTCAGGGCAAATACCTCAAGAACTAGTTGAATTAACATCACTTGAAATCTTCAAGGTTTCTAATAATCGGCTAACAGGTCCAATACCACAAGGTAAACAATTCGATACATTCGATAGGAGTTCTTATGTTGGAAACTTGGGATTGTGTGGAAATCCGTTATCCAAACTGTGTGGCAAACCATACTCAGTGCCACCTCTTCCATCAAAAATAGATCATGTGAGTGAAGATCAGGACACCCCATTGATTGATTGGATTGTTAGATTAACAGGTTGTATAAGTGGACTCATAGTTGGCTATATTATTGGTCAAAACTACATAACAGACAGGTACCACGAATGGTTCATGCAGACATTTGGAACTATGAGAAGGAGAACACCGTTACATAGGAGTTGATTTGATCACCTACTAGCCTACTAGTACTTTGTACTCGATAAATAAGTTGGTAATACTTTAGTTATCAAATTTGTCTCTTGGGGAAATTAACATATGATGAGTAATATTAGAATTTTGTTCATGCTAGTAGTATGTTAGACACTGTGTCTTGGAGTTTTGTTCGTAGGGATGGCAATACGTATTGGAGTAGTATGTTAATAAGGAGTCCAGAGTCTAGTACAGTTAGTTCAGTATATTTTCCTATCTGTAAAGTTGTTAGGATTTCTAGTTCAGCAAGGTTTCCTGATATTAGGTTGTATAATGAGAAGATTGATGAGTTTTCCCATATTCTAAACCTTAACATGGTATCAGAGCCTGCAATAATCAAATCATCAACATAAACAAGAACATGAAGAGCAACATGTCCCTAAATATAACTGAACAAAGAAGTCTAGTTCAGTTAGTTCAGTATATTTTCCTATCTGTAAAGTTGTTAGGATTTTTAGTTCAGCAATGTTTCCTGATATTAGGTTGTATATATATTCCTCTAAAGTTTAATGAGAAGATTGATGAGTTTTCCCATATTCTAAACCTTAACAATACGGTTGCTAGTCCATTGCTTGCCTCGGATCTTAGGTAGAAAAGTTTGGTTAGGTAATTTTCCTTCTTATATTGACTCTTTGTTGGCTTTGCATGATTTTTAAATGATAGTTAGCTGCCCTCGTGGGCTTTCCTTCAAAAAAAAAAGTAATATTAGAATTTTTTCAAAAAAACAAAAAGTAATCTTTTGCTCTCAAGTCCCCAAATAATTAGGAGGTATGATACTTGTTATATTAGCATCAAGCCTATTCAATGTCCGATCAAGATCAAATTTGAACAAGCAAGCTCAAGCCGAGCTCAAACAGTTTACGTTCTTGCAAGTTGGTTTGGAAAAGCAATCGAAAAGCTCAATCGATCTAATAATTTGCCACATTGTAAATCTGGCACATTACACCTTGATGGAATGTTCTCCACACCATGACTCACAGGTTCGGTTTATTTTTATCAGCAAAAAGTATCCAACATTATACATTATCCTCGAGCCATAATAAACCAATTGAAAATCACGGGCCCTTATTTTTTTGTTGGGCTGTACAAGGATTTAGGACTAGTAGTGACGTTTGTGCTTGCGTTTCTTTTTGAATAGATTGATATATAATATGGTCCACGACCCAAAACTAATTACCCTAGAAAATGATTTAAATATTTGCATAAGACGTCTAAAACATCTGACCTCTTACTTCAAACGTCATAATCATATCATAGATATAGTAGTACAATATATTATTATTATTATAAAGATAAATTAAAGGACATGGGAAAGAACTGTAACCTATCATATGTTGTCCCTATTTTTCCATAAAAACTTATTTGAAATATAGTAAATCGCACATCAGTTGGTCTTATAAGAGACCACCTACTTTTAATTTAAAATTAGGCACGGTCCAAGCCCAAAATTAAGAAGAGAACATGCCACCTTTTTTTAATATAGTGACTAGTTTAATCTATTTAGGGACCAATTTAATCTATTTCGTGACCAGTTTAATCTATTCTGTAATGACATTCTTTAAACCATTCAGTGACTAGTTTAATCCACTTAGTGACTAGTTTAACCCGTTCGGTAAGACTACCGAGTTATTTTTTGAAATTGTCTGTTGTAGTTCGAGAATCAAGAAAACAAAGGAAGGAGAAGAGAAGGGATGACTAGGATAGTGTTGGGTTAGAGTGAAATAGAATGGACTTGTTAGAAAAATTCAGTCTTGGGTTCGTCTAATTTTATGTTAAAATTAGACCGCCTAATCTAATAATTTGTGATCGTCCATAATGATCTTTCAAGTTTTAAAACTGGGAGTGTCCTTCTCTGACCAATTACGGTCTAGATTTTTTATTTTCTATATTATTTCCGATAGAATACAATATTCTGTAGGATATATATTTTGTTCTTAGAATACTAATCTGGATAGGTTTCCTAATGTATATTTTAAGAATTTGAAGTTAAACTTTTATTAAGGCTGGCAAGTCAATGTCGGTGCTTGAAAGATTTATTTCAAAATTAAAAATAAGGTATTTAGTAAATATGTCACCCGCAATTAAAAAAAAAGCTTAATCATTTGAACTTTTGAATGGATTCAAAGTAACAAGATCTAATGCGAAATATGGCTTTCGACCAAAGTTCAAACTGCGGAGTAATTTAAGAATTAGATTGGATTTGGGCCAAATCCAAATAGAAAGTCGGATCTACCCCTCTATTCATACTTTTATTATGCAACAGTAAATTCCATTTTAACCTATTAAACTGATATAGTCTTTTTACTCATATATGAATATTTGCATAACTAATTAATGTTCTAATAAAATATATCTACTATAGAATAACTTATTGTAGGATTTTATCTGCACCTAATGTCTTTATACGTATTGTACACATTATGATGATAATTTTTGGGTTCAAGTCATGCTAATCATGATTATCAAATTTTATACCTAAGTTAATCTGCTCTTTCAACCAAATTTATAGGCTAGTACTGTTTATGCGACTAAGCTTTTGTAGATCGACAATTTCTACAGGTTGAAATCATAAACGCTTTTCTAGATCGACAATTTTTTCCTCATTTTAAATTAGTTTATTGGTTGTATGACTATATTTAGTTTGCCACTAAATTTTTAGCCTACTTTTAATGCGACTGAGCTTTTGTTGGATTTTATAGATCCTTAAGCCCCTAATTGGTTGCCTCCAAAAACATTTCACTATGTTGAGTGGACATGGATCGAGTATTCAGAAATTTTGATATCGAAAAAGTCGAATGGGATGGTTATTGTTTGGACCCCTGATCTGGTCCAACAGTGTTATGCAAAGCCCATCTAAAGGATCTGATCTATATGGAGCCCATCAGCCTCATTAGACAGAAAGCAACTTTGCCATAAAAGGGGCACAACTTTCCTACACACATGGATGCTCCCCAATAGGGTTTCCCGTCCGGGGAATCCCCAACATTATAAAAGCAAATAGTCCAATCAATGAACAATATTGAATTCTCACCTAACAAAACCAGAGCATCTCTCTCTAGAACTATTCACTTTCTCTCTCTACCTCAATCTCAACTGACTTGAGCGTCGGAGGGGCTTTCCCGGGAACACCCCCGGGCTAGGTTTCTTTGTTTTGCAGGACCTCGGTTGACAAGACTCGGGATTATACTCCAACTCGGGATTTTAACCTCTCTAAACACACTCAACTCTTTTGACTAGTTTCTAGGCAGAAACAGTTTGGCGCCGTCTCGTGGGGATAGACACATCTCAAAGCTACGTACCGAGAGTAACATGGCCCCCGAAGGAAAACAACCCGAGCCTCAAGACCTTAACAACCGACCCCGATTCGATCCCAAAGAACCCAACGTGCCGGGTCGAGTCACTTGCCATCGACGATGAGGGATCTACTCCTCGTAACGAAGAGCAAACCGGACCCAGGAGCAATACCATGCTGATCAAACCCCCATCACCATGGCAGACATAGAAAGAATAGCTCAGCAGTTGAATGCAAATATGCAACGCAGCTTGCAGGGAGCTCATAAGCGGGAATCCCCAACTAAACCAGGGGATACCTCGAGAGTTGACCCAAGGAGAGCCCGCAACCCGGGGGTGATCCAAACACTCACGTCCCCTAACCGGGACGGGCAACGAGTGGGAGGAGAAAGGCCCCGACAGACAACTCCCGTAGGACACCAAACTCGGATGCCCCGTGAATCATCGAAGAGAATCGTAGGCGTCGGGTGGAGCAGACGCTCGGAACTTACTTAATGACAAAAGGAGAGCCAATCGGAGAGAAGACTCGCCAGGAAGAGCAAGCTCAATCCAGGACTCCTAGACGGGGAGGGAAGTGTCCCCCTCGGGTCCAAGAAGACCAGAGACGGAAGGGGAAGGAGACTCGGGACCTCCACGAAACAAAAATCCCATCTTGGTCAACAGGGGGTATTGAACTTTATGACGCCCTTCGATCGGGAGATCATGGAAGTCCATAACCCCAGCAAAGTCAAAGTCCCTCAGATTGAGCAGTACTCGGGAAATAGCGACCCCGACGATCACATGGCTGCCTATAAGGCCCAGATGAGTGTACAAACAGGGTGTGAAGCAGCGTGGTGCCGTTACTTCCCGACTACCCTCAAGGGCCTAGCACTCAGCTGGTTTTTGGGGCTCTCCCCTGGCATTATCACGAACTTTTCTGTGTTGGAAGCGTTATTCCACCAACATTTCATTGCCGGGCGTCGGCACAGAAAGACAAGCATCCACTTGATGTCAATCAAGCAGCAGGAGCATGAAATCCTGGCCGACTACATCAAACGCTTCAATGAGGAATCCCTCAAGATCTCTGACCTTCAAGACGGGGTAGCCTTCACCGCCTTGATGTCGGGACTCTGGCCGGGCAAGTTCAGATGGTCCTTGGCCGAGAATGAAGTCACCACGTTCACTGAGGCCATGAGTCGGGCCCAAAAATTCATTCAGGCCTCGGACATCTGCAAACATGTTGTGGAGAAGTCAAAGAAAAGGAAGGAAGAAACCCCTTACCGGGAATCCAACAAAAGTAATAAAGGCAACCAACTCCTCCTCCCGAGAGTTACCGATAATGGGAATGATCCCCGTTTCAACAGAAATCGGCGTGATATCTATTTAGATCTAAAGCACAAGTCAGTATTGCCCATCCCTCCCCCTATAAGGACCTCAAAGGAAAGGAGGGATCAGCGACTGTGGTGTGAATATCACCGAGAATGTGGGCACACCACTAAAGATTGTCGGGAATTGAAGAAGGCCTTGGATCACTTGGCTGATCAAGGAAAGTTGAACAGATACATCAAGCACTCTCGGGAAGAGAAGGGGAAGGAGAAGGAAGGAAAGAATGACAGCGACAACACCGACGGGTATGTCGGGGTGATAGCAGGGGGGCATGCCTCGGGAGGCTTAACCAGCCGAGCTCGCAAGGCTCACCTGCACGCCATAAAACATCAAGTCTTAGAAATCGAGCCAACACAAAGGGGGTGTCCCGTCATGACATTCGGGAGCCCGACCGGCACATACATACCCCCCATGACGACCCCCTCGTCATAGAAATGAAAATAGCCAACTCATCAAGGGTCAAGAGGATATTGGTTGACAGCGGTTCATCAGCGGACATCATCACGCTAGAATGCTTACAGAAGCTGAAATATACCGAGAAGGACGTAATCCCGACCAGTCAGCCGCTGATAGGCTTCGGGGGAGCATCCGTGTACCCCCTCGGGTTCGTAAAGTTGGCTGTGAGACTCGGGGAAAGAGGTAAGGGAAGAAGCCTACCAGTAGACTTCCTGGTGGTCGACACCCCACTTCCTTATAACGCCATCATGGGCAGGCCCACTATGAATAAGATAAAGGCGACCATCTCGGTATACCAACCTACTCTTGCAATATGAAACAGACAAGGGTCAAGTCGGGAAGATATATGGAGATCAACAGACGAACGAGTATTACACAAACAGTTTTAAAACACCAACCTCGGAAGAAAGACCAAGGAAGAGAAAGAGGAAGACCCCGCAGAGACCCCTACCGGCCCCGGGTCTATCTATCGAAAACCCGAAACTATACGAACGACCCCAACCTAGTCGAGGAGGATGAAGAAGTAATCTTTGGACGAAGACCTCGGGAAGGGGGTAAGGATTGGCAAAAACCTTAGTCCCGAGATCAGGGAAAAACTCATCAACACCTTGCGTGAATACAAGGACGTGTTTGCCTACTCCGCCTCCGACATGCAGGGGCTGGATCCCAAGTTCGCATCCCATGAGCTGAACATCAAGGAGGGATTTCGCCCCATTAAGCAGAAGCTCAGGCATCAAGGGCCCGAGAGAAACGCAGCAGCAGCAGGAGAGGTCAAGAAGCTGCTAGAGGCGGGTATCATTGAAGAATGCCAATACACCGAGTGGTTGGCCAATGTTGTTCTAGTAAAAAAAGCTAATGGAACTTGGCGCATGTGCGTCGACTTCACTGATCTGAACAAGGCATGTCCCAAAGACAATCACCCGCTGCCAAAGATTGATAGGCTGGTCGATTCAACGGCCGGTCACGAGTTGCTCAGCTTCATGGATGCCAACGCGGGATATCACCAGATCCCGATGGCGGAAAAGGACCGAATACATACGCATTCGTTACGCAAGGCGTATCTCTACAAGATGATGCCCTTTGGGCTAAAGAACGCAGGGGCTACTTATCAACGAACAATCAACAAGGTCTTTGAGGAGCAACTCGGGAAGAACATTGAGGTCTACGTAGACGATATGATCGTCAAGAGCAAAAAAGCAGTTGATCACGTCGGGGATTTGGCAGAAACGCTGAACACCCTACGACGCCATGGCATGAAGTTAAATCCCAAGAAGTGTGTATTCGGGGTCAGAGGGGGGAAATGCCTCGGGTTCTTGGTAGATGAAAGAGGAATTGAGGCTAACCCCGACAAGATCAACGCAGTGTTAAACATGTCCTCACCAAGGAATGTGAGAGAAGTTCAAAGGCTAACAGGGTGCCTAGCAGCGCTGGGCCGCTTCTTGTCCCGCTCGGCTGACAAGAGCTTGTTATTCTTCAGAGCGCTGAAAAGGAAGGAGTTTGATTGGGACAACGAGGCCGAACAGGCATTCCAACAGCTAAAACAACACCTAGCAACGTTGCCCAAACTCATATCACCCTTGCCGGGAGAAGCACTCTACATATACCTCTCGGTATCAGAGTACACCCTCAGTGCGGTACTCGTAGCAGAAAGAGAGGGAACTCAGCACCCCGTGTACTTCATCAGCCATGCTTATAGAGGAGCGGAAGCAAGATACAACCAGATTGAGAAGATGGTTTTCGCGCTGGTCATGGCGAGTAGGAAGTTGAAGCCATATTTTCAGGCGCATCCCATCAAGGTCCTAACCGGACAACCCATCAGAAAAGTAATTGAAAGCAGAAATCATTCAACTCGGATGACAGAGCGGGCACCCGGTTGGCCGGACTTCGGATTGGAATATGAGCCCCGAAGAGCAATCAAGGCACAAGCGCTGGCCGACTTCATCAGTGAATGCAGCTCCCGACCCCCGGACCTGGAAGAAAGGGAGTCGTGGGAGGTGCAGGTGGATGGGTCAGCTTCAAAAGTCAGCGATGAGCGGGCTTGTGATCATTCCTTCAGTCGGGGATAAGATGGAGTACGCGGTGAAGTTCGACTTTTTGGCCTCCAATAACGAGGCTGAATACGAAGCTCTAATCTTAGGCCTCCAAATCTGCATCAATGCGGGAGCCCAGGCAGTCACGGCAAAATCGGATTCACAACTCATAGTTGGACAGGTCTCGGGGGAGTACGAGGCCAAGGAGGACAACATGAGGATGTACCTCAATAAAACCCGGGAGCTCATCAAGAAGCTGTCCGCATTCAAAATACAGCACCTCCCGAGGTCTCGAGAACCAAAGAAGCCGATGCCTTGGCCCGCATGGCAAGCTCAGCGAAGGGTTGACTCCTCGAACCATCATATGGGAGGTCCTAAACCAACCAAGCATCAATTCGTTGCAGATACACACCATCAACAGGACGGGCACGTGGATGGAAGAGATTATCGGGTACCTAAAGGACGGGTTATTACCTTTGGATGAGAAAGAGGCCGAAAGCCTAAAAGGAAAGGCGGGGTGGTTCATCCGGGCAGAAGGCCACTTGTACAAAAAAATCTTATACCCACCCCCTACTCAAGTGCGTAACTCCTTTTGAAGGTAACTACATCCTCCGAGAGATTCATGAAGGAGCTGCGGCAGCCCACCAAGGGGCCGGACTATAGCCGGGAAAGCTTTAAGGGCCTGGATACTACGGCCCTCTTTGAAGCATGACGCCCCGGAACCGGTAAAGAAATGCCCCAACTGCCAAATTCACGGGGACATCCCTCGGGCTCCTACTAACCCCTTAACCACCATTCAAGCTGTCTTACCCTTCGATAAATGGGGGATGGACCTTATAGGCCCGTTCCCAAGAGCCTCGGGGCGAGAGAAGGTTCCTCCTAGTAGCCATCGACTACTTCACCAAATGGGTCGAGGCCGAACCACTAGCTTCACAATGACAAGCAAGTACGAACTTCATCTCGGAGGAACATCATCACCCGTTTCGGGATCCCAAGAACGCTCATATCGCACAACGGGAGACAATTCAACAACGGGGCCAACCCGGATTATTGTTCCGCATTCGGGATTCAAACACGCTTTTCACTGCCTCCCGACCCCGCACCAACGGTCAAGCCGAGGCAAAGAAACAAAGTGGTGTTGAATGGGATTAAGAAGTCACCGGAAGGAGCAAAGGGTCATGGGTCGATGATCTCCCGGATGTGCTCAGTCGGCAAGAAGAACAACAAAAGAAAGAAGCAACAGCAACTCGCCCTTCAGCTTAGTCTATGGAAGTGACGCTGTTCTTCCAATGAGGTCGGGATACCTTCTCCAAGGATGACCTTCTACGAGCATGACAAGAACGAAGAAGAGAAGAAAGTCGAGCTAGACCTACTGCCTGAATCTCGGGGTAATGCGCTACTCAAGTCAATCCGCAACAAGCAAAGGGTAACCAGGCAATTCAATCTCAGGGTGAAAGCTAGGCCAATTCATGTAGGTGATTGGGTGGTTAGGAAGGTCGAAGCCACAGGGTTGACACATCTGAAAGGCAAGCTAGGGCCTAAGTGGGATGGGCCTTACAAGGTTACGGAAGTAATCAAGCCGGGAACATACCGACTCGAGTCATCCGAAGGCACCCCACTGGCCCGACTTTGGAATGCTGACAATCTGAAGAAATATTACATTTAAAACTATGCCACTTGAGATTCATTTTGTAAACCACAACTCGGGGTAACCATTTATACCCTATTAGAGTTGGCGGAATTTTGGGAACTTGGCCACACTTGAGCCTACAGTTCATTTTGTAGACCACAACTCGGGGCATCCATTTATACCCTATTAGAGTTGGCGGGATTTTGGGAACTTGGCCACACTTGAGCCTACAGTTCATTTTGTTGAGACACAACTCGGGCGTAAGTTGTACCCCATAGTTGATGGTCCTCGGGAATATGAATGAAAGCACTTGGTCCGTAATGATTTGCATCTTAACAAAATGAACATTCGGAAATTGAAAATAAATTCGTATGTTACTCGGAACTATATTATACTCGGAAAATTCCAACTCAGAAATGCTACAAACACAAAGCAATCTCATTAGGATAGAAAAGTACAACCAAAAGGTCCCGGGAACAAAACTCCCAAGGGCCCAAAAATCTAAGTACAAGTATGAAGAAACAGAACTAAGCAGCTAAATCTTTGTTGGGGGAGCTGTCGGTGCTACCCGTCCCGTCTTCCTCATCAGAGCTCTTACCAGAACCAGGACCCTCGGGGTTAACAAAGATCATCGATCGGAGCCACGTAGCTTGGGGCAACTCCGGCGGTTGTAGAGGTCTGAAGGGTAGGCAAACCGGAACCGACAATGGCGGGTCGGGATATTGCAAGCCGGGGTAACAGGAGAAACCTTAGCTTTGGCCGTATCTTCCTTCTGCTCCTCTGCAATACGACGGTCAAATTCAGCTTCAACGTCATCCCAGTTTAGAGCAGAGTCGGGACCAGCAAGGATCCCTTTGAGGCGCTCCTTCGTCTCCCGAACCGCCATGCGGTAGGAGTTGGTGGCCATTTTACCCAGAAAGGCCAACCCCTCAGGAGATCTCTTCCATTCCTGCAGAAATTCTGCCTGCACCTTCTCTAGCTTAGCCTTGGCTTTCTTCAGGCTATGCTTAGAAGACTTGGCCTTCCGCTGCGCCTCAGCCAGTTGAAGCTTGGCGTCCTCCAGGCTCTTCTGAGCAGTGTTGCGCTCAATAATGGCAGCCTCAAGAAAGGTCTGGACCTGCTTTTTAGCCTCCTTCAAGGCCTCATGGTCAGCAATAGCCTTCTTAGCCTCCTCAAAGGTGGCCTTCGACCATCCAAGTCGGTGTTCGCCTTTAGGATCTCGGCCTCCCGATCCGCGACCTTCTTCTTCAAAGACCTCCACCTCCTTAGTCAGGGCTACCACGCCCTCCTCGAATTGAGCCCGACGATTGATCACCGAGGTCATCCGGATAGTGGTCTGCATAGAAGTGACAAGTTAGTCTACAGAAGAAGCAAGAAGCACCTAAATAGATAGTCGGGGTAATGTACCTCAAGCCAGGACTCGTAAAAAGCATTTACTTCCCCATGTCCAAGGGCCAGTAGTGCCTCATCATCAGCATCCGTATAAACGGCCTTGACGGCACCCTTGACACGGGCCAACTTCTGAGGCCTGGTAAGAGCTGAGAAGGGAATGATAGACCCCGCTGGATCGAATCGGGGTCGCTTGGACAATGGTTCCTCAAAAACCTCAAGGGGACCCCCCGATTCGTCCTCGGGCCCCCTCTTACTGCCCGTTGAAACATTTGAAGAAGCCTTCTCAGAAGCCTTGGAGGCCGCTTTCTCCAAGGCCTGGGCCTTCTCGGTATCCCCCTTTAACTTGCGGGATCGTACATGGGGCTTCTTGGCCCTCTTCGGGTCGGTATCCTACAAATACAAGAAGTTAGAAAGGCGGAGTACAAATCAAAGCACAGTGGCGGACGTAGTTTTACCTTTGGAGGAGGCGGGATAGACATAGTCTCCGCGTCAAGCTCATCCAGGATCTTTGAGGCTAGAGCAGCACTCTCGATGAACCTCTCAGCCATCGCAGGATCCAATCGTTGTCGGGCAACAGCTGAAATAAGAAAAATGTCAACTTTAGCATAAAAGCAAACACACACACACTCGATCAAGGGAAATTACCCTTGTCACAGCTAGAACTCAAACCCGCCGCCGCCAAGAACATTTCACTCCGCATCTCGTGGCGGGTCGGTAGCCAGTTCTGAGGCACGTAAGTGAGAGCTCCAGTCAACGTTTTCGGGGTGGTGGAAAGATAAATCCCCGCTACCGCTTCCTCCCGGGACATCTCGGGAACTGTTTGATTGAGCCTAAAGCGAGGCCCCTCCTCGGGGGGAAGGATGGGGATCCCCCATTCACCACTTGTGTAAACGTGGTAGAACATCCTTCTAAACCCTTTCTGGTTGGAAGGGGGATCACGAACGACCTTATAACCCGCCCTACACCGGGAAGCGGAACCACCCCGGGCCATGAAGATCGGCGGGGCCCAACATCGGTGTGGAAGACATTGCGCCACAAGCGCACACTCGGGGTAACACCGAGGAGTTCACAAACCGATATGAAGCCGTTTATGGTCGCCCAACTGTTAGGAAGAAGGTTAGTAAGCGTCAGCTGATAGGCATTCAAAAGGTCCTTGATGAAGGAGTGCAAGGGAAACCTAAGACCCATTTGCATACTCTGATGGTAGACTGATACGCATCCTAGTGGAGGAGTCAACACCGACTCAATATGCTTTGCTCGAACTACGAAGTAGGGATCTTGAATCCAAAATTTAGTCCCCACGTACTTAGCATTCCTCTCCATATAGGCCATAAAGGTGGGCTCGGGATAATAAGTGTGAGGACCACCTTCGGGGTCCAAAGGAGGGTACTCCTGACCCGACGTAGTCGGGACCTCATCCTCCGCCTCTTCGGAAACCGTAACTATCCCGTCCGAAAGAAGTCTGTCAAGGTAGCTAGCACTGCAAGGCCTATGGGCCACGGAAACGTCAAAAGGTCCCGGAACAACACCCTCGTCTTCTTCACTAAGCGAGTCAGAGGGACTGGGCAAGGGGATCGCCTCGGGAACCAAAGAGGGGTCCTCACAGGGGATACGGGTGCTTACTAGAAACCCATCAACCCCGCGTATTTCTTCCGACAGCCTGTGAGGAGGGGAAGTGGGAACATTCGGATCGGACTCGGGATCCATCCTAGGGATCTCTAATTACCAAAACAATTGAAATACAAATGTTACTGCAAAGGAAGAGCGTACCTTCTCGGGAATTCTCGGTCTCGGGAATGTAACAGCACTGTGCACTCGTGAACTCCGGACTGGATCAAGCTTGGGAGAAAGTTAGAGAGAGAGAGAGGAGAGAGATTGAGGAAATTGACAAGTGATTAAAAGTATGGAAAAACAACTCTCCTCCCCCTCTATATACATCCATCTCCGTGCCCGCCAACCTCTGCACCACTCTTAAATGGGCTTCAAAAGATCGGGCCAACCATGAGAGAGGCCCATGGGTAAGGCTTTAAACCAAAAGCCCAACTTTCTACAGGAATAAAGTCAAACAGTCAACGGTCAACAGTCAACAGTCTATGACCAACTACTCAAACACCGACCAAAAATTAAGCCCATTACCAACTCGGGGTTCCCAAGGGAGGGCTCATTAGCCCCCGAGTTGGTGCATACCCACCTCGGCCATGCCAGGGGGGCTCAACACTTAGCCAAAAAACAGTTAAGTACCTCCATTACCAACTCGGGGTTCCCAAGGGAGGCTCATTAGCCCCCGAGTTGGTGCATACCCACCTCGGCCACGCCAGGGGGGCTCAACACTTGGCCAAAAAACAGCTAAGTACCTCCATTACCAACTCGGGGTTCCCAATGGAGGGCTCATTAGCCCCCGAGTTGGTGCGTACCCACCTCGGCCATGCCAGGGGGGCTCAACACTTAGCCAAAAAACGGCTAAGTACCTCCATTACCAACTCGGGGTTCCCAAGGGAGGGCTCATTAGCCCCCGAGTTGGTGCATACCCACCTCGGCCACGCCAGGGGGGCTCAACACTTAGCCAAAAAACGGCTAAGTACCTCCGTTACCAACTCGGGGTTCCCAAGGGAGGGCTCATTAGCCCCCGAGTTGGTGCATACCCACCTCGGCCATGCCAGGGGGCTCAGCACTTAGCCAAAACATGGCTAAGTACCTATGCTACCAACTCGGGGTTCCCCCAAGGGAGGGCTCATTAGCCCCCGAGTTGGGTGCATACCCACCTCGGCCATGCCAGGGGCTCAAGACTTAGCCAAAACATGGCTAAGTACCTATGCTACCAACTCGGGGTCCCCCCAAGGGAGGGCTCATAAGCCCCCGAGTTGGTGCATACCCACCTCGGCCATGCCAGGGGGCTCAACACTTAGCCAAAAAATGGCTAAGTACCTCCATTACCAACTCGGGGTTCCCAAGGGAGGGCTCATTAGCCCCCGAGTTGGTGCATACCCACCTCGGCCACGTCAGGGGGGCTCAACACTTAGCCAAAAAACGGCTAAGTACCTCCGTTACCAACTCGGGGTTCCCAAGGGAGGGCTCATTAGCCCCCGAGTTGGGTGCATACCCACCTCGGCCATGCCAGGGGCTCAAGACTTAGCCAAAACATGGCTAAGTACCTATGCTACCAACTCGGGGTTCCCCCAAGGGAGGGCTCATTAGCCCCCGAGTTGGTGCATACCCACCTCGGCCATGCCAGGGGGCTCAGCACTTAGCCAAAACATGGCTAAGTACCTATGCTACCAACTCGGGGTCCCCCCAAGGGAGGGCTCATAAGCCCCCGAGTTGGTGCATACCCACCTCGGCCATGCCGGGGCTCAAAGACTTAGCCAAAACATGGCTAAGTACCTATACTACCAACTCGGGGTCCCTCCAAGGGAGGGCTCATTAGCCCCCGAGTTGGTGCATACCCTTCTCGGCATTGTCAGGGGGCTCAACACTTAGCCATTTGGCTAAGTACCCCAACACCCACCTCGGGATTTCATGGGAATGCTCATTTGCACCCGAGTTGGTCCCTACCCAACTCGGTCTGTGGCATCAAGACGGCTTCGATCGAGTCGGGGTTGGCATTCAACACGGGTCGTAAGTCACCGGCGTTCTTGGGATTTGTCTGAAGCTCAGTTTTGATTAACACTCCCGAGTCGGGAACCATTCGAGGAAAGAGGAGCACACTCGGGGTCAGCCTAAGCACCACAGCAGCGACGACCAAGCCCGAATTCGTACTCAGGGCATGCATGCTCTCGGGTCGGGGTCATCTACCAATATACACATGGGGCTCTTAGGAATGGGCCTGAAGCTCAGAATCGAATCGAGATTTGTACCCAGTCGGGGCTTCAGGGGTGCAAAGAATGGCACACTCGGGGGTCGCCGGGGGCATCAAAGCAATGCCAAACCGAGTCGGGGTTTGCGCTCACCCCGGGTCGGTAAACGACTGGCCAGAGCAACAGGACCTTCTCGGGGTCTGTCTGAAGCCCAGGCCCGGGTACCGAGTCGGGGCTCGACTGAGGGAAGGAGCGCCATAGCTTAAGCTTGGCCAGCACCACCTCGGGGAAGTAGGCATCACCTCGGGATTTGCCTGGGGCTCAGAAATTCACGAAATCTCCCTCCTCGGGATCTGCACGCTTTGAAAAAGTTCGGGGGCGTTGCCCCCTAACCCCCACCAGGGCGTTTCACCCCTGGACCCAGACTCGCTGACCCCCGTGCTTGGTTAATCCTAGCGCCAATAGCTAACTCAAAGCACCATTCAAAAAATATCGGCAAAAACGTTATTGTTCCGCCAATCAACCGCACCGAAAATCGAGGATCTCACTCCGATTACTTGGCGTGGGGCTAATTGTTTGAACCCCTGATCTGGTCCAACAGTGTTATGCAAAGCCCATCTAAAGGATCTGATCTATATGGAGCCCATCAGCCTCATTAGACAGAAAGCAACTTTGCCATAAAAGGGGGACAACTTTCCTACAGACATGGATGCTCCCCAATAGGGTTTCCTGTCTGGGGAATCCCCAACATTATAAAAGCAGCAAGTCCAATCAATGAACAGATATTGAATTCTCACCTAACAAAACCAGAGCATCTCTCTCTAGAACTATTCACTTTCTCTCTCTACCTCAATCTCAACTGACTTAAGCGTCGGAGGGGCTTTCCCGGGAACACCCCCGGGCTAGGTTTCTTTGTTTTGCAGGACCTCGGTTGACAAGACTCGGGATTATACTCCAACTCGGGATTTTAACCTCTCTAAACACACTCAACTCTTTTGACTAGTTTCTAGGCAGAAACAGTTATCATTTATATTAGAGTCGAATATGATATGAGTATCTTGATATATGTATAACATGATAATGTATCATGACATCAATCTAATCTAACAAAAACAAGTAATGCTGTAACACCCAAACATAAATCTCATCATAGTCAGAATCATTAGTATCTCATAATAAAGTAGCAGGTAAAAAAGGTGTACGTAAATTACTGCTCCTTTTCAATTATAGAAGACACCTATTATTCGCATACAAGTTTCAAATCCTACCTAATATGTGTTGATCACAATTCAAAGATATATGGTCGCATAATTTGAAACAAAATAAAATCGGACACAAACAATATCTTCATTCATTCGGGACGTAAGGGTGAACATGCAAATTGGGGCCTAATTAAGTCTAAGATTTTTTAATATTCGCTCTTTGGTCTGGACCGAAAAAATTGACTATAATTTGGTCCAACTTTTTTGAAATTCCGATTTTCGGTCATGATCGCTGGAGAAATTTTCTTTTTTGGCTTGTACCTAACTTTTATATAAAAATTAATTTTACTAGTATATTTTGTAAGTACTTTTTATTGATAATATATCAAAAAATTAAATTATTATTATATTATTAGTAGCTATATTTTTCAAAATAAATATGTAATACTCAAACATAAATTTCATCATAGTCAAACTCATCTATCTCATAAATAAGTAGCATGTTAAAAGTAAATATCTCAAGCCAAAGCGCTCTCGACAAAGTCTCTAGCCCGCAAACAGTACAAACAAATTAAATTCTTAGAGAAATAACAAGAAAATCATAGCTTCAAGCGATGAACCATGCAGCCGCCACCTAAATATCCAAGAATAGGAGTTGTTAGTAACAAATTGATCAAGTTAATTCAGTTATTTTAAATTCAAAAAAACGAAAATAATAATCATCAACACTATTTCACCTCGGATGGGAGCAGCCAAGGTCCGTCAAACTCAAGAAGGCAGTCAGAAGAGTGGTCAATGCAATGACCACAGAAACAACCTGCAGAGCCAAGCTGAGATCCTCTCGCCTAGAACTGCATAATCAGCAAAAGGTTTATAATTATAATTTGGTGGAACTTGATTCAGAAAAAAAAATGTAGATTCGAATTTTATAATTTGTGGGTTTACTTAAAAAAATCAATATTGTAAATCTAGACCACATATGACTATATTTTTACCTATAAAAAATCAAAACAATTAGTCAAAGTTGATCTCAAAAACGAATGTAGCAAGTAAAGAGGAAGGATAGAGTATAATACTAACCACGATCAGCGCGTGTCTGCTCATCCCCATGCTCACCAGCCAAGAAAGATGTACGCAAAGTACTAGCAGCAGTCAAAAGTGTGAAACGGAGAATCAGTAGAACAACAACATATTTGTAAATGATATATTAAGAATTCGAATATAGAATTTCAAATTCAACAAATAGCAATAATGGGCTGCACCATTTGCCAAATTTTATAATACTGAATGATTTTTTCTTTCTATATAAATTAATCACTCTATTTCTCTTTGCCACTAATGCATATATGTGCGCATATGTACCATATACTTATATAGTATCTACGTGAAAAGAATGAAATCGAGTTAATTGATCTATGCATTGAGATGTACAGGAGGAGAAAACAACGGGAAACGTGGCAGAGATCCAGTCTTCTAGACTAATATACTGATGCTTGGATTGTCACCCTATGTTCTTCACTCATTTTCAAATGTTTGGCCCAATGATCTTGAGCAAAACTTTACTTGTACATACATGTGTTAGTGGTTCAGCTAACACTTTTGAGTAACTTTCAACAGTTTATCTAGCATGTATATTCTCATGTTCAACACTTCCACTTTCACATACTTTATGGTTGTTCGATTCTGCCATTGGAAAAATGTCTTTCTAATTTAAGTTCCATAATGGTGGTTGTAACGCCCCAAAAAGTACATAACCTTAATCGTCAGCAGATCTTAAGCCTGTGGGTTAGGGCCCACCATTAATATAATAGCCTAATAAAATGGCCTTTTAAACATACAAATGTTCATCTTAAAGCAATAATTATTACCCTATAATACAGAGTATTCAAATATCCCAAATATATACAGAGTCACTTCAACTTAATCTCCCCGAGCATCCTTGACATAAATGATTCTTCTCCATCTTCGTAATACCTGAATAATTTCATAAAATAGGGAAAGGAAAACACAAAAAATAACCTAAAATGAGTTGAAAATAAACTCAGTAACTTCATTGCAGCCCGTAAAAACGGTTTTAGTTCGTAATTATTTTTCATGCATAGTCATATATCACATCACATTGGTAATTGTCGGAAATACTATCAGAAAACATTATAATTGAATAGTCTGCTGTAAGGACCGTTTGCGTGAGCTTAGTTCATTGGCAAATACAGGTTTTGGACAGAGCGTAACTTTCGTAATTCGTAAACATTAACATATGACCATTTTGGTCCGTATCGTATATCGTAACAGAAGTCCTCCACCTGTAACTCACCCATTTACCAGATCAGTTCATAACGTCAAACCAGCATAACCATCAACTTTTACAAATTTACATGTATTTATATTTCCGAACAACACCCATAAATCATGATAACCAGAATCCATTAGCCATAAACATAATCATTCATAATATTTGTGAGCATCGTCCAATCATAACGTATTTCATCATGCCATATAATTTGCAACGACTCATATAAGTATAACATGCTTTCCACAAGCCATATAACATGTCACATTATATATAACTCATAATCATATCCCATAATCATCATCACGAAGTCATATCCACATGTTCGAGCATTGTAACACCCCGACAATTCTCTCTTTTCTAAAATACCTTTTTAATATAAAACTTAGAAAAGTATTATCGCCCGTGTGAAAACGTATCAGCTTATTCAGAATTTTGCAGCGGAAAACATAATAATAAACTTTATAAATAAACTTAGTCAACAATAAGTCAACTCCAAAACCAACCAACAAAACCAAAGTCAAACTTAAAACCAAACCAACTATGAAAAGTATAAATCAAAAGTATTATAAATAAACTACACAAGCTCTCCAATCCCGATCCCAATTATGCATCATCTTCAAACCTGTAGATGGACAATGCACTATTGATCCCTAGAGACTGCTCACCAAAATGGGTCATCACAGGATCAATAAGGCATAGCCATGATCAACATACACAACAAAAGCACGTAATCAGCAAAGCTGAGTACTACATACTAAATAAATAAACAATCCTAACATGATACTAATACATAGTAAACAGGAATATATAATAATATAATAACTTGCAGACAACTTTTACTGAACTAAACTTTAACAACATTCTTATTACTTAAATGGAATAGTCAATGGATCGAGTTGTCTAACTAAAACCAGCCTTCCCTTTGGAAGACGAAATACGGGCGCGACTCCGTATTCCCATGACCTACGATATCGAGGAACCTTTTAAATAAAAAAATAGGACACCATGATCAATCCGGCCCCAGAAAAAGCCATGGCACGCTCACCATGTACCCCAACTCCTATTTGTCCAACACTTCAGACGAGCACCAGTCTAAAGCTATTGCTATCCAGTTTCACTTTACATGATTTGCCATTTATTACTTGTTATGACTCACAAGCAATACATATAGCAAAATCAACAAACAATCACAATTTCCTTTTTATCTTAGGATTAGATAAGTGATCACACAACTTAACAATCCAAGATCAATTCCAACTTTAATTCAATCTTTTGTTATTTGTTGAACCTAGACAACAACCAAACTACCTTTCATAGGTATAAAATATCAACTTACCAAATAAGGCCCTTGGTCCTTATAAAGCAGTGAAATACTCAAAAGGGAACAATGATCAATCATGATCCAAAACTAATAAATATATTAATTCCCCCATGTGAATTAATAAAATAAAGTTCCCAACCAACATGCTTGCATCAATCTTCCATACAAACATGATATAAATCTCAAAATCAACATGTTTACACAACAGCATAAGACATGCAAAATCCAACATAATATATATCATATATGAACTCAACATAGTTCCTATACATGATACTACATAATTCTCCTTCTTAAAATCATGATACTACATCAATCAACACATAGGTATATACGTACCTTGTGTAGACAAACTGAGATGCCACTTTAACAGACTTAAAAATCGCCAAGAGATAATTCTCCGCCTAAAATAACCAATATAAATTCATAATTAATCCTTCATGAATTTATAGCAATAATAAAATACTTTAAATCCCTCTAAAACATGTTCAAAACCTTTCCCAACAATAAAACTTGATTACTAAACCTCCTAGCATAATTCTCACTACACTAGTGGCTAAAACCATCATAAAACTCCATTAAAACACTCCCTTTAAAATTTCCAGCAACATGTTATAAGTTAAAACTCCCTCAAAACATATTAAATCATACTTAAAATTATAAAGGTAATAACTTTCATAACTTATAATAAACTACTATTATTTCTAACTTTCAAAACCCTAAAAATTCATGCTTTGATAAATTAAAATTTAATTTAAACTCAAATATGCAAATCTGAATTTTATTTATTCAATACATAAATCATATAACTTAAATTCAATAATAAATCATCAACTTATAACTTTTAAACATAAATAAATTAAAACAAAACTTAATAATATAATCTTTAAATTAAACTTGAGGAGGAAGAAAACAAACCAAAGCAACGAAAAGAGGAGAGGGAACACGCGTCGGCCAAGAAAGGGCAGCAGCGGCGGCGGCACACAACTAGCGGCTGGTGGTCGCCGGCGAGTGGCGGTGGCCGGAGAAGAAAAGCCGAAGGAAGAGGAATGCCGAAGGAGAGAGGAAAACTGGAAGAAGAGAGAGAAAGGAAGGAGGGCTGAGTGATTGGGAGGAAAGGAGGAAAGAGAAAATAATGTGTGGGGAAATTTTGGGGTTTATGGGGTTTATATAGTTTTCCCTTTGTGGGCTTAGGAAAAGGTAGTTGGGCTAGGATTATAAATCCTTCCAAGTCTAAGAGTGTTTGGGCTCCTCATACCCAATTAGAAATCCTTTTTTCCAAATCCAATAAGTATTTCAAACATTTCAAATACTTTTCAAAGCATGACTTTAATAAATATTTGACTTGCATAAATCATTAAAATAATTCCCTTGACTTTCAAATAGTCAACCTTAAAAAAATAAATCGTTAAAATACTAAAATATATTTAAATATAAATAACTATACTTTAAAATATTTTTATAAAACCCATAAATTTACGGGGGATTACAATATCATTGCACATAACATGGGTATGCATAGATGTTGGACATAAAAGGTTACCTCAATCAGTTTAACCATTCTTTAACTTCAACAAACAAAAACTCCAAGAAATTCATAACTCCATTCAACCTTCTTCAACTCCAAAGTTGAATCCCAATATCAATATCATTTGATTACGACCTAAATCTTGAAATTCACTTGAGATCTTCAAGATTTCTAATAATCGGCTAACAGGTCCAATACCAGTATACCACAAGGTAAACAATTCGAGACATTCGATAGGAGCTCTTAGCCTCTTATGTTGGAAACTTGGGATTGTGTGGAAACCCATTATCCAAACTGTGTGGCAAACCATACTCAGTGCCACCTCTTCCATCAAAAATAGATCATATGAGTGAAGATCAGGCACCCCATTGATTGATTGGATAGTGAGATTATCAGGTTGTATAAGTGGACTCATAGTTGGGTATATTATTGGTCAAAACTACATAACAGACAGGTACCACGAATGGTTCACGCAGACATTTAGAACTATGAGAAGGAGAACACCGTTACATAGGAGTTGATTCGATCACTACTAGCCTACTAGTGCTTTGTACTCGATAAATAAGTCGGTAATACTTTAGTTATCAAATTTGTCACTTCGGTAATATTAGAATTTTTATGTTGAAAAGTTCATAATAGCACTAACCAAATTTACTTATATTTTCCATTGAGAATTGAGAAGAATCTACAAATTATACCGACACAAAAATATCTATTATGACATGTTGATACTTGTTATATAAATATCAAGCCTATTCAATGTTCGATCAAGATCAAATTTGAACAAGCAAGCTCAAGCCGAGCTCAAACAGTTTAAATTGTTGCAAGCAAGCTTGGAAAAGCAATCGAAAAGCTCAATTGAGACCTAATGATTTGCCACATTGTAAATCTGGTAAATTACACCTTGATGGAAAGTTCTCCACACCATGACGCACAGGTCCGGTTTATTTTTATCAGCAAAAAGTATCCAACATTATACATTATACTCGAGCCATAATAAACCAATTGAAAGCAGCAATACAAACAAAAACTCATAGATGCACAAACTTATGCGGAACAAGGATAACACCGGAACTCGAAAGATAAGAATTGCAATCTCAAAACTTAAGGTACACGAGTATATGACAGCAATAATCTTAGAAAGCAACAAATACATAAAACTACAACCAAAAAGATTCGAATCTTAATTGATGGCAAAAGTAATTTCTAAGCTTAAAGTCTCTTATGCAGTAGCAGTAGCACTTGTTAGAAAAGCTCTTCCGGCTGCACGTCGTGAAAGAGGTCCATGGCAACCAAGAAGCTGCATAAAGCAAAAAACATCAGATCAAATAACACCAAGGTCACACTAGTCATGAAAACAACAAGATAGCAAAATGTGGCACTTATGAAGGCCGAAAAACCACATCTTTAAATAGGCAAGATAACTCGTAAATCTCTCCATTAGCTAAGCTAAGCAGTAATTTATGGAGTTGTTGGTTGGTCATAGAACTTCTGACTATGACCATACAGAAGCATCAATACAGTAGAGAGGAAAACCAAAATGTGGCCATCGAAGTGCATAACTGCTTGTCTACTTCCAAAATGCGTGGTTTATGTATATAAATGCACTAGTCACTTCAGCATAGTTTATCATTTGGCTACCTCAGCTACTACAGGATATGCATGATTATTTGACAATGCAGCAAAACCCTTCAGATACATCATAAATTACAAATACTACGAAGGCCATAACCCTGTGCAGCAGCTACTCAGCACCACAACCAAAAAAGAGCCCTGATTATCAGGCAACAAATTCACACTTTCACAAACACCAACCAAGTATGAAGGACCAACCAAGTGTGAAGGAAACATTGGTCATTATAAGATTCACCAAAATTTCTGGCAGGAAAGCAGACAATGGCAAAAAATCAATAAGCACACAAGAAAGGGAAAGGAAAGCGGCTACAAACCTTTGCATTGACTCCATCTGGCATAATCCTGTTCTCAGATTTGTACTTCAAATAATCAGCTCGGTTGTATTTGGTAAAGCCCCTGCATAATAGATATAATTAATAGAAGTCAGCACCAGCAAGATAAATCTACCAGGAAAGAGAACATACTCGAAAAAATATTTCAAGGATCAACCATGAAAACAAAACCCACTATTATTTATATTTGAGATTTACATCAAACACTTTCAAGTTGCAAAATTACCAGAAAATTTAGTGACCTGATGTCAGGATCAAAAAATTGAATCGCCGATAAAATCAACAGTGACTATTCGAAACACATCAATTCCAGTAAAACTATGTTAAACAAATACCAGCGATCCATCTAAAGCCTAAACATTATACCACATACCATTATTACTACTGGCATGGCTCGCAGGACTAAACAAAAGCCAAAGTCAGGTTCTCAGGGCTGCGTTATTATTTGCAATAAAAAATGAAAAAAGTTGCAGCAAATTCTAATTCTAGGCAACAAAATATTTAACACCTCGTCAGTCGTCACCCACACATCCCAATTTGCAGTGAGACATGATGAAATCATAATCAAACAAAAGCAAGCAATAAACATACCACTTCCTGCTGACGATAATCTTTTGACGACCAGGGAACTTGAACTTAGCACGGCGAAGAGCCTCCTGAGCATGGTGGCTGTTACTATCCTTGCAACGAACAGAAAGGAGAACCTGACCGATTGCAACCCGCGCACAGACACCTTGAGGTTTGCCAAAAGCACCCCTCATACCAGTCTGGAGCCTATCAGCCCCAGCACATGAAAGCATCTTGTTGATACGAAGGACATGGAATGGATGCACTCTAACCCTAAGATGGAAAGCATCCTTCCCAGCAAACTTAGCCATGTACTTGTTGCAAGCAATACGAGCAGCTTCCAAAGCTTCACTCGACACATTTTCCTTCTCCCAACTGACAAGGTGCACACAGAAGGGGAATTCATCCACACCCTTCTTCTTCATCCCAACATCATAAATCCTGATTTTGGGATCGGGCACACCACGGCAAAACCGAGATTTAGGGTATGGCTTGTTCTTAATCTGACGGTAACATCTCGCAGGTCCTATAAAAACCCATTCAAACCAATCACATTTCACTTTCTTTAGCACAAACTAACACATTCAGCAATATCAAATTGAATAAAACAAAATCATGTTTCTACCTATCTCATTATCAAAAGCAATCAACTCCTTATAAAATTAAAAGGGTAATAAATAACATTAAGTTATACTTTCAGCTAAAACTATTACAAAACTGGATCAGCTTCATTTTCATTTACTCTAATACATGGTCAACAATCAAAAACACAAAAACTCCACAAATGTAAAATGTAAAATGTAAAAGTACTAAAATCTCAAGTAGATTCACGAATAAACTAAAACCCAGAAAATTAATAACACAAGGTAGCATATTAAACCGATAAATCCCACACAAAGACACAATCTAATTAAACCAAGCTGACCACACAACATAACAATTTGACCAATAATCAAACGAAATGAGCAAAATAAATTCGCATAACAAAATACAAAATATAACAAAAATTTAAGATTTCCTACTAAAATTCAAGAAACAAAAATACAGATTGAATACAGATTGCAAGAGAAGAGATAGTAAAGATTACTTCTTCCCATGGCGGCTTTTCCTCGCTTCCCAAATTACAGAAACCCTAAATCGTGAAACAATGAAGAAGAAGATTAGGGTTTCTTAAATATAGAGAACGAAGAAAATCATGGGCCCTATTTTTTGTTGGGCTGTGCAAGGTAATGACGTTTGTGCTTGCGTTTCTTTTTGAAATAGGTTGGTCTATGATATGTCCACGACCCAAAACTAATTACCCTAGAAAATGATTTACATATTTGCATAAGACATCTAAAACACCTTACCTCTTACTTTAATTCTTCTTGACATCGATTTTCGCTTTTGGTTTTATGAGTATAAAAGTCATATTATATAAGGAGTATAATAAATTTAAAATTAGTCATATTTATGCTAAACATGACAATTTTGAAAACTAATAACAGAAATCTGGAAACTATTTTTTCTAGCTTCCATATTTTTGTTTTTGTTAAAAAAAAAATAAAATCTGGAAACAAAAAACGATAACGAACGAGCCCTACTTTTTTTTAGGGACACCTAACCTCTTACTTTAAACGTCATAATCATATCATAAACTAGTATTTGGATCCTGGATATTTCCCGGATGGTGTTTTTCCGAACTTGATATGCATTTTTTCCCATTTGCATTAAAAAATAATTAAAAAAACTCAGCATTAAAAAGGTACAAATATAATAATGTGAATATTTAAAGCATGATTAAATATTGGTTAAGATGGTAATTGTACTATGTATAATAGCAAGATGTCACGGGTTCAAATCTTGTTGCAAGCTAATTTATTTTTGTCAGTGTACATGACATATGTACACATTGGATAATTATAGTGAAAAGAGATGCCACGTGGCGTGTATACGTTGTCAGACACGATATTTAATATATTAGTATAGATAGATTGATATTTATACTATATATTATTATTATGAAAATAAATAAAAGAATATGGGAAAGAACTGTAAGCTATCATATATGTTGTCCCTATCTTTCCATGAAAACTTATTTGTAATATAGTAAATCGCATGTAATGATCTTCCAGGTTTTAAATCTTGTTGCAAGCTAATTTATTTTTGTTAGTGTACATGACATATGTACACATTGGATAATTCTAGTGAAAAGAGATGCCACGTGGCGTGTATACGTTGTCAGACACGCTTTTTAATATATTAGTATAGATAGATTGATATTTTTATACTATATATTATTATTATAAAAATAAATAAAAGAATATGGGAAAGAACTGTAAGCTATCATATATGTTGTCCCTATCTTTCCATGAAAACTTATTTGAAATATAGTAAATCGCATATAATGAACTTCCAGGTTTTAAGACTGGGAGAGTCCTTCTCTGACTATTTTTTGTCTAGATTTTTTATTTTCTGTATTGTTTCTTTATTTTCCTTTAGTTTAATCGGATTTGTTATCCACTAAATTTGTATTATGAAATTAACTTTTGTTTTTTAAAGTTTTTAACAGGATTATGTTTTAAGAATTTGAAGTTAAACCTTTTATTAAGGCTTGTAAGTCGATGTTTGTGCTTGAAAGATTTATTATGGATATATTTAATGTAATAACACCATTCCATATAATTACATCCATTTGAAAAGAGTTTCAAAGTCTCTAATAACATCAAATTGAAAAATAGAAGACGCGAGTCCCAAAATCATGATAAGAAAGGCTTCATAACAATCCGCAACATCTAAGCATTTATTTGCAATAGTCCACACACAAGAACAACAACCTATCTAGGGTAACTTTAGACTATTTAGGGTTAGAGATTTATGTAACAAGAGGGTAGATAGGGTACCAAGTAAGACATTCAACTATTTAGGGTTGAAGATCTATGTAGTGAGATGGTAACTTTGGATTGGATCATATATATATGCTACAAAGTATTTGTCTGAATTGGACTTTGGACTCCACAAATTTGAGTCCAAGTCCAGTTCGAAAACTTGAATATTTGACTCTGAGTCCAGTCCAAAAGTTTTTCGATTCGGCCTTGTTCGACAAGTTTGGACTTTAGATTGGATTGGACTTTTCATACCCGTTTATATTCCTAATAGCGAGAGAAATTAGATGAGAGAGAAAAAATGGTCTCTATCCAAAAATGGAAAGATTCAAAGTGAAGCAAAGATAAAAAAAAACATCCTATAAAAAAAGTGAGCAAGATAAACAAAATACGGATACGAAGAGAGTAAGTCAATATGGGGGGGGGGGTTTTAAAACTTTAGACAAAAAGTAGACGATAGAAGTTACCCAAAATAGAATAGCACCAACATTTTAGAACGTATTAGAAAGGTAATGTAGCAAAGATTTTTAGCAAGGTTAAGAGCAAGCTGCAATCCAAAAGAGCCTTAGTATTAGTACTGCATACTATCTCTCTTTAGTTGGTTGGGGTCGAGGGAGAAGAGGGGGGCTGCGGTCTGCAAAGTAACCTCAGGCAATTATGACAAAATCATACTCCATGATCAATAAATACAAAGATATTTTGAACACAATTATGTAGTCAAAAGAACAACTAAAACGCAAAATACTGGATCCTTAAATTCTCAAAGAATGAAACAAAAGCAGAGATGGAAAATCACCCTATTTTGGCTTTTTCCAGTACGGGGGGAAATTGAAGCTAGGGAATATGCAGAGGACCATCTTGATATATAAAAACAAAATTTTAGACAATATCGACAAGGATATACATCAGTCTGATGCCACACATCTCTGTCAAAATTCGATAAACTAATACAAAACCATATTAACATTGAGTTGCGCAGAAGGGCAGACCTAAAGATGCGCTTACACGCAGAACCTCAGGCAGCTCATGTATGTATATTGTTACGTTCCTATGCAGTGGCACGAAAAAATAAAAACAAAAAAAGAGACTATACATATATCTACGTAGGGTAAGGTACAAAACTACAACCACCCTTAAATCTATTTACTGATGGGGTACATATAATTTCAAACAGTACTGGCAAATTGGCAAAGCGGAGGGTTGTAGTTGTATCAACTATCACTCCAACTATCACCATCATCATCTTCATCGCTTCCAGCCATTGCCTGTTTGAATTGTCAATGAGATCATTAGTATGTTTAACATAGCATGAACACTGAACTCTAGACGGGACAGCTCAATATTCTTATGAACAGTTTCTGAGCACGGACGTACCTGGCGGATAGTGCTCGCTTTCTCCAAAATGGCAGCAACATTCAAATTTGTTCTTGGACCTTGAATGTTTGGTCTAGTTGCAACTGCTGGTTTCAGACTGAATGACTGATGGAAAGAAAATTCTCAGTTATTAGTTTTAAACACTGGTTAGGATGGGGGTGGATCATGAAATTTAGGAAAATGCAATCTCAGGGCATACCTTGTTTCTTATCTGTTCAAACAAAGAGTCTCTCTCTTCCGGCTTTTCTCCAATCAGAGGATGTGCCCTTTCAGCTACCTTTCTCAACTGCATCCGTGGAGATTCTGTTTCTTCAGCTTTCACTTCAAGCTCCTCTCTAACCCTTTCCCTGACCTTTCTCAACTGCACCCGTGGAGATTCTGTTTCTTCGGCTTTCGGCTCAGCCTCCTCTCTAACCCTTTCCCTGACCTTCCTCAACTGGGCCAGTGGTGATCCAGTTTCTTCAACTTTTGGCTCAACCTCTTGTTTCGTCTTTTCCCCAACCTTTCTTAAATGCAACTGTTCCAGTAAAAACTCCCTTTCTTCAGATTTTGGCTCAACTGGGGGTTTAACCCTTTCTCCTACCTTTCTCAACTGCAACTGTTCCAGTGAAAACTCCTTCTCTTCCGCTTTTTGTTCAACTGGTGGTTTTACCCTTCCCCCCACCTTTCTCAGCTGCAACTGTTCTAGTAAGTATTCTCCTCCTTCAACTTTAGATTCCACTGGGGGCTTAATCCTTTCCACCTTTCTCAACTGCATTTGTTCCAGTAGAGACTCTCCCTCTTCCGACTTTGATTCCAATTGCGGCTTCGTTCTTTCGACCTTTCGGAACTACACAAACATAGAAGATATAAGAACACACTATGCTATGTAGTATGTACAAAGTTCTTTACTTTTTTTTTTATATAGATAATAGAAGAAACCCTCAAGAGAGAAGTAAAGAGTTTACTACATGCATGAATTCCGATACAAACCTTGCTTTTGTCAATAGCAACAACCTCATCAATGAGAGGGTTTCTAGGTCTAGGAGGTTTCTTCTGGAAAGTTCCATTTATATAGGCATCTGCATGAGTTGGAACTGCGTCATATGCACTTGACCACGTTATTCCCGCTTCAGGAGCTGCCAAACCTGGGGATGGCTGGTCCACTGTGGATGAAAAGATGGGTTGTACGTAAGAGTTCACTGCTTCTTTTTCGGACACCTGGGAACCAAGTCCATGCAGCTCATCTTGAATTGCAGTTTCAGCAATGCCTTGGGCCTCCACCGTAGAAATATGCTCAGAAATGTCGCCTTCAATCGATGATCCTGATTCAGGTTGATCCACATTAGCCTTAAAGGATTCTTCAAAAATCTGGGTGCCATTCATTGACCTTAATGAGGATAAAGAGGCCACGAACGGTAAATTGTCTTGTCTTCCAATTATACTTGTGTTAGTATGGGAAGAAACTTCAGGAACCGTAACCGGCATTGGCGGTGTAAACATTCCCTGCTGTGTTTCATAACCATCTGAGTTAGAGATTGTTAAAGGGACAGTAGATGGTAGACTGTTTTGTCTTTCAACTGTACTCGTGTTAATCTCGAAAAAACTATCAGTAACAGAAACTGGCATTGGCGTTGTGAAGACTCCTTGCTGTGTCACATAACCATCTGAATGACCCAGCTGTCCCTCACTCGTAAATGTCCGAGCAATAGCCTCAGTTCCATAATTACTAATTGGTGGGGTCACTGGTTGGAGAGGAGCAATCGTATAATGTACTGCTTGTAGGGCTGTTGGCAGGGCCCCTGGTGGAATCGAAGCAAGTGTACTGGTCCCTGCCGCTAAGGTCACTGGTTGGAAAGAAGTAAGTGTATGGTGCACAGCTGGTACGGTCATTGATTGTACTGGAGCCAGGGTATTGTGCATAGTCGTCAAGCTCATTGGTTGGACTTGGACTGGAACAAGTGTATGTTGTACCATTTGCCTCTTCGGTGGAGCAGCAGCAGAATTTTGAAACCTGCCTAGTCTCCATTGCATAGGAGGCAAAGGAGGCAGAGAGGGTGGCTCTAGGTTGATTCGAGGTTCAGCTGGACGCATTCCAAGATCAGGAATACCTTGTTGATGGGGAGGCTGGCCTGAGTTTTCTACCTGGGTGGCTTGGTTAGCAGCAGCATTAAGCATGCCATTGCCATGGAAGACTTTACTGGAGGTCTCCAGTGTATGATCAGTCGACTGTAGTGAACTTTTTGACATTACAGGTTGGTTATCATCAAGTAAAGCAGCAACTCCTGCAGTCTCTTTTCTCTCAACATGGTGTGCTTTCATAAGCTCATAGCCAAGTGGATCCAGGTCTTTTGCCTCTTGCAGATGGATCTGGTGGGAGGAGGCTGACTTTAGATGTTCGCTGCTATTTTCAGAAGCTAATGGGGCTTCAGGCAGTGATTTATCAAATGATATCAAAGATGAGGATAGAGGAATCCCATTGTGATGGTGATTATCAGCAACAGTTGCTATATGCTCCACCTTTTCCACATTATGAACCAAATCTGAATCATTCTCAGCTACTAATACACAATCGGAACTATTAGCATGTTTAAAAGGTATGCTAAGAGGTAATGCGTCACGAGAAACAATCAAGTCCTCATCACCATGCTGGTCTGCAGTAGCATGAACGCTGGTCTCACCAAGGAAAGTTGCTGCTTGAGAAACAGGATCAACCACGAGGTTATCTAGCTCAAACGCTTTTGTTTCCTCTGGATATATGGAATTGGAATCCTGACAGACAGGCTCCATATCCAACAAACCAGCATGAAGAGCAGCTTTAGCCTCATCATCGTCAACAGAGACAGAGCATCCAGTACAGGTATCATTCCCGGAATATTGCTTACGAGCTTCATCTTCCTGTATAGTATCCATTGCCTCTGAGGGAATGTTCAGCCATTCATGTTGAGTTTCCAGAGGATCTGGAATGGGAGATTGCTTTTGCGCCAAGAGAAAATCATCTGCAACTTTTTCATTTGCAGAGACACATATCACACTATTGGATTCATCTCTGGAAGATGCAGTAACAGCTATATCAGCTTCTAAAGGCCCACACTCGGGGATTTTTTTCTTTGTCGGTAGTTTCAGAGGAAGAAAATTCTTGTGTACAAGTTTGCAACTGATTGGAGATGTCGGGCAATGTCCCAGTCTGGTCAACTAGCAAAGCAGAAGATTCTCTCTGCTCACTCACAGCAGTACTATCTTCTATATTAGGATCTTCTGAAGAGCATGGGAGGTCTCCCACTGCAAAATCAAGAGAAGATGTACGCCAAGGAATTGTTGTGCCGGGGAACAGCTCTTGTATTCCAATATTTGCTGCAGAATCTGAGAAAGAGTACAAATCTCTTGGATTAACTTCAGTTGATGGAACAGAAAGATGTTCATGGGCCACATATATGGCCTTTGTCTTCTCTGGAGAAGTAGGATCAGAAACAGGTAGACGTTCACTAGGCGGTCCACTGTCTGAACAAGCACTAATATCAGCCACTCCCAAATTATAATCACGTTCTTCAACCAATAAACCATAAGAACTTCTTGACTGACCATGTGATGTACCAGAGTATACACTAGAATTCTGATCTTCATTGTCACGGATTGAAGGTTCAACACTAAAACAATGCCTGCTATCCTCCACAGCGTCAGAAAATGTTTCATGGGATGGTAAGATAGCACTTTGATTAGCATGCCATCGATCTGTTTCTCCCACGACAGCATTACGCTTGGAAGGGTCTTCCCATTCCGAGCCTGTCGATGGATTCTCTTTCAGACTAGCTTCCATATCTACAGGCACAGCTTTCTTATTCAAATCTGCAGGAGATGAAGCATTTAAAGCTTCACCAAACTCCTGCTCACTCTTCAGAATGTCATCAACTTCAAAATGATCAGTACTGGCAGATACATGCTTTTCTCTCTCTTTTCTAAGAATCTCCTCAGATGTAGAATGATGGTCAAAAGACATATTGCCAGAATCTGAGGTAAAGGCTTGAGTAGTGGGAACAGCCATAACTGCTGTATCAAAACCAGGTGTAGTCTCAGTCACAGTATTCACACTATTTGAGCAAGAAGAACTCTGCCTCTCCTTGGAATAAATGTAGCCATCGTCTGATGTAGCTGAGTTCCCCACTGATTGTGAATCCACGGAAACACTTTGTAGCTCCCGTTGTCTTTCACTTCCATCAGAATCTGCCGTAACGGGTTTCAGGTTCATATAGCGTGGAAATTTCTTACATTCAGAATCTGTCTCCACTTCGGACTCTATATTAGCAAGGGCATCAACATAATTCTCAATCTCACTAGCACCATCATCAAAATCACAGGCCTCATCAACACTCACTTCTGACTTGCTTTCTCTATCTGCAAAATCTTCACCATTCATCATCTTATGAATAGTTTTTATGCTATGACCATGAGTTTCATGGTTAAGTCCAGGCACTTCTGTAGATTTTCTGTCACTTTTTAGATTCAAATTTTCCTGATAAAATTCAGTTATTGATGATTTGTCCACAGTTTCCCTAGCATCAGGCGAGGAGCATAAGCTTCTGTCAGTCTGTATTGACTCTTTGACAGGACTCATGACACCAATTTCTACTATTTCAAGACCTGCTTCACAAACATTATCTGATGTCCAAGTCAGTGCTAGGGGGTCAATACATATTTCATGAAAACTTTTATGCTCCTCTGGACCAGTATCTAGAAATTTCTCCATGTAACTTCTGACATTATCCTGATCAAACAGAGATCCAGTAAATTGCCTCTTCTTAAGTTTCACACGACGTGCAGGATCATTAACACCACTCTCGATACGTTCTTCCAGAAACAGCTGATGCAGTCTGCACTAGCAAAATTCATCAGTCAACATATATCAGTTAAGAATCTTTACATAGAAATAACGGAGCAGCTATGTAAAAAAAGGCTTCATACTTGGCATGTGATGACGGAAAGGATTCCGGAGTATCCCCATTTCTCCAGCGTGGTCCTCTCTTCTGGTACACAACCAAAATACAACTTAAGAAAGACATGATTTAATAAAGGCAATGATCCAATAGAACCAACTTGGTTGTTTGGGGGGGGGGGGGGAAAGGAGATTGCCTCGTACTGTCTTACATTCAAGAAATGAACCAAACAATTCACGCATCTAAAATGCAGAGAGACCAAAGACTGATCAAGTTAAGTTTAGACCAATACAATCAAGGTGGCGTTGAATTAATCTGCAAAACATTTCTCTCAAGCGGCACACTTAACACAACAATACAGTGTCCATATGGAAACTTTAGCAAAAACAAATGAAAATTCAACATAGAAAAAGTTGCCACCACGTTTCCACCACGAGAACATTATTGGAAGTTCCGAAAAGCCAACAACACAATAACTTAGAAACTGAGATTCAGTTCCAAACTTCCAACACTTCCGTCGTATATGAGACAAAACAAGTAATATGATGCAATAAAATAACACTTACTCTCTCCATCTCTAAATAAACTTCCTACTCATCTTCTCAGGTGTCTTTATATAAAGTTCCAACTTCTACTTTTCCAATTTCAGGTGTGTTGCCATGTTATGTTGGGCTCAAACTTTCCCACTCACTAGCCCTTATCAAACACACAAGTAATACAATCTCCCCTCTTCTTTTTGTTGACTTCTTGACTTGCCTTGCCACTCATCTAGTGAAGTTTCTTAAAAGACGAAGGTAGTATTTGGTAGTACCTGAAAATATATTGGCGATTTGCAGGTGTCTACCCACAGGATAAACAAAACTGAATGTACAATAGCTTCATTTGCTCCCAAAGGTTACATAGACAAGTACACAAGGTTTTTAGAAAGGAACAAGTTGCAATAGCAGTGGAAAGGAAAGCAGCAATGACTCAAGTCATTTCCAGTATGCCATGACACATTTTGACATATACCCCACGAGCAATGCAAAAGGAAGATTGAAACAATTTCATCAGCCTTTTTCTCCACCAGCGTATAATAGCCCATTTCTACTCAAATCCCTCCCAATCTCCAGGCACAGAACGGCAACCCTTAAAAAGAAAAAAGAAAAAAAACTAGAGAACCAGCAGAAATACAAATTTACCCAAAAACCCACTTTTGTTCTCCTTAGGCAGAATCCACTGGAACTGCTATCACACAAGAACTAACCAAACCTCCCCCCATCACCAGGCTGCCACGTTCCATTGAGCCTTTGTTATCACCATAAGCTGAACTTAAACACCTTCTCAATCACAAATTTAGCCATTTCTTTGCTCCCCTAATTTTTTTCACAAAGTTTTAGAGGGATGAAACTATCAAAGGCTTGACTTAGGCTATGTTCGGTTCACCTTATTTTTGCTTATTTCGGATCGGATCGGATCGATCGGATCGGACGCACGGATCGATCGACGAAAAAATAGGCTATGTTCAGTTCACCTTATTTTTGCTTATTTCAAATCAGATCAGATCAGATCAGAAAAAATAAGTTCAGATCAGATCAGATAAGTTCAGATCAGATCAGATCAGATAAGTTCAGATCAGATAAGTTCGGATCGATCGATCGGATCGGATCGATCGATCGGATCGGATCGGGTCAGATCGATCGATCGATCGATCGAGATCAGTTCAGATTATGCTTATATTTAAAAACTTATTATTATTATTATTATCATCATGATTATTATGATTATTAGTATTACTAATGCTATTATTGTTATTGTAATAATTATTATTGTTGTTGTTGTTATTATTATTATTATTATTATTATTATTATTATTATTATTAATATTACTTTATACAATTACTATTACTATTAATATTACTATTTACTAGTACATTTGTTCAAAAAGATTATTATTATTGTCGTTGTTGTACTTATTAATTATTAATATTGGTAATTATTATTAATGTCGTAGCTATTATTATAAATGTCATTGATATCACTATTTGAAGCTATTTGTGTTCAAGAAAAAGAATGTTCTTTTGGCAATTTTAAGTGTTCTTTTTTATATTTATTCTAATTAATAATTTTGATATGTGATGTTCTTTTTGATGTTTTACATGTAACGAACATGACAATAGTATATGATGTTTATTTTTAAAAAAATTTGGTAGAATAATATAAATTATATATTACTAGTTTATATAAAACATGAGTAGCATGACTAGTTTATTATTATTATTATTATTATTATTATTATTATTATGTTATCTATATTATTATTATTATTATTATTATTATAATATTATTTATATTATTATTATTATAAAATTATTATTATTATTTTTTTTTTTATTATTATTATTATTATTATTATTATTATTATTGAAAGTTGTACATAGTAATAAAATGATAGTAATAGTAATACTAGTAATGAAATACAAAGTAATAATAATATTAGTAATAATATGTTTTTTAAAAGATAAGTTCAGATTAGATCAGATCAGATCAGATCAGATTAGATTAGATCAGATCAGAAAAAATAAGTTCAGATCAGATCAGATCAGAAAAAATAAGTTCAGATCATATCAGATCAGATCAGATAAGTTCAGATCAGAAAATTTCAGGTGAACTAAACATAGCCTTAGCATGTTTGAAGCTAACGTGCAGAGGTAACATGTTTGACACAGAGGGAAATTACTCGATAGGCTAATACTGTTACTGCTGCCAATTTACTAAACATAGATAAAACGAAAAATCAAGCAAAAAAAGCAAAACCAGATATAATCTTGCCATTTTATCATAACTTGTTTTTCAGCACAATCAACTTTGTCATTGCTGTACCTTTACTCTTCGAGTTTTCTTTTCTCTTTGTCCTTCGAGTTTTCTACCGGTTGATGATGTTGAATTTATTTTGAAGAATGATGGATCTGTGAAGCGTTTCAAACAAGCACCAGCCCCCGCAACATCAAACCTGCGATATGTTAAGTACTTAAGCCACCAAAAACACAAAAAACTGACTTATCCTTCTCTATGGAGAAATTCATAAAAACAGAATAATTTTCTTTTTAAGAATAAGAAAGTTACTTGTCAAGAAGGAAGAGTCGAGGAGGACCACGACACTCCTCATATGAGTCCATTACAAATCGAGGTAAATCTCCTCGAGTAACCAAACTCTGATCCATACGAAGATTAGGATGCCAGTCAACACCTGCAACAAACATATCCAAGGTGATAAAAAACCCAAGCTTTACTTGCTTTCACAGAACAACAGCTTTCACTAATGAAAAATCTAAGGAACATTCAAAAATGGTCTCAATACTTAATAAAATTGTTAAAACTTTATCCACGACTTATCTAGATAAAGTAATGTAAATTCTCAAAAGGTAATTTGACACACGGATTCTATCATGCAGACAGGGAATGATCATGAATTCATGATAAAGTATTAAATTCTGAACCAGATTGCCACTAGATAGTACATAGACAATAAGCATCCTATTGATCAACAATGAACTGATTTCAGGCCACAGGACAAAGTTTTACCCCCAATGCTGAACAAAACAAATTTCCAAAATAACCTGCTTTTTGACAGATTTCAAATGAAGGGAGCAGGAGCTTTTGACCTATCATATCAAACCATGATATTTTTCAGTTCTCACGACACCAATACCTATAATGGGCTACGCAGACAAACAGATGTTTCCCTTCAATTGAAATTGTGGAGGAACTGTTTAATTTAGACCCTTGATAGAATGATACTTTGCTAGCCACTTCATAGCAATAAGAAGCACGTGATACATAGGATTAATATGTTGAAAATTAGACCACAAAAAAAACATGCAGCTTCCAGTATTATTTATGATTAAGTGCTCATCCTGGTGTGCCTGTAGATGTCATAGAACTAGAAAACATCTAGCATTATTGTACACAATAATAGAACTCATCACACTGTAACAAGAAATGCACACTTCATCATATTGCAAGTTAGTTAGTTGTATGAAGATAAGAATTCTACAAGTCCTACCTGAGTTGTAGAGAAGAGATGTATGGCTGGTTTGTGAGAGGAGAGTCCTTTCTATTGAAGGAAATTCAGCTTCTAGTTGCTGGACACGAACAATTAGACCATGACTCCTAGCAGCAGTAGCCATAACTTCTTCATGCAAGTCATGGAATATTTCAGCAGCAAACCTTAAAAATATCAGAAGCAGCAAATAATGAGACAACATAATCTTGCCAGCAAAATTATAAAAGATCTTTCATGTAAGGAATTTTGAGATATTGTACCCACAAAAAAGAAAAATTTAGAAGAAACATATACACTTGCCACATGGTCATTTCTCTCAAAATTAAGTAAATTAATTAATTATGTGAGCAAAAACCTAGGTTTGTGCCAAAGTGTCAAAGCTGCATTTTATGTTTTAAGGTTTGCACTTTGTATTATGTAGTAGTACGGCATGCCCAATGCGAAATGTCCTCCTCTTGGTCAAAATGGTTCATTTTGGTCATACATCAGAATAGATCCATGATGATCAAGGTTTGAAAAAAGGCAGGAAGGACAATAATAGACTTCAAATGAAGTTCCTTTAGCTTAATAGTACTTTTTATCATCAAATTATACCAGGCTTTGACAATATGTGTAAGCTCTTACAAATAAATCATTACCATACAACTTGGTACAGCAATATGCTGTATTTCTTATAGCTCAGAACAGAAAAGTGATGTCTCAAAGATCGAACTAGAGATATTTATATTTTCTTTGCATTCTTTGCACTGCTTAGGATACAAATCGTGGCAGCCTCCAAATCCTACATGCTTCATCCAACTGCAAATCGGCAATCTTCTATCCTACGTAGAACAAACATCATCACACAATTCTCATCTTTTCACCAAAAGGGGTGCCCTTTGGCTTCATCAACCCACCCCATCAGTATCATTCAACTTAGTACATAGCAATATCCTCTGATAGCTCAAATCATCTTTCAAACAGCATATATCCAACTCTTTGTTGGCATAATTCACCCCAATTACGCATTAGGACGTAAATCATCACAACCTTCAAATTGCTTCCCAGGGCGCTAGGGTGCAATTGGCTTATGCGCCAGAAAACATCTCCAGCATGACTCGCTTCCTCTGGCAATGGAATTAACTCCCGCGTCTCCTCATAAAAACCTCAAGTACAATAACTATACAATCATCTTAGCACCTCATCCTCAATAAAAGTCTACGGTCTTAAAGCTTAGCTGCCAACAAGAGTAATCCGCTCGCCGTGAGTCACTTTGTGATGAGAAATGTTTTCGAATACCTAATCACATTGGAAAGTTACTATCGTTTAACTGTCTCTAAGAGACCTACTAGGATAAATAATTAGCTAAGGTACCATATTTGTAACACACTTTAAGATCTTCTCAGCAAGTTAATGCAAGTATATTCAATAAATAGTCCATATCCAAGCTGATTTTCTCGTTCTATATCTTTTCGTTCTTCTGCAAGTATATCCAAACAGAATTCCTCCAAATAACACTCAACCAACAACAAAAAAAAGAGTCAAAAACCAAAAAAAAAATACCAGGAATAACTTGATTGTAATACTTAGCGCTAAATGCTAACACAATATGAATGGAATATCTCCTCCCACAATTGAATATCCTCAAAGAGCAGAATCATAAGTACTTCCAATTATAGAAACAAAAAAAAACAAATACACTTCATATTCAAACAAACGCATCTAATTCCGCAATGTCCGCAAAAAATCGCATTCACAGCAAATGTAAATTAAAAGCTCAATCTGAAAAGTCGAGTTCAAGCAGATCTCAGCAAAACATGAATTCATCACACAATAACCAATAAAAATCAAATCAAATAATTCAAAACTCAAATTCAAACCCTAACACATTCAAAACAGAGAAATTGAAAAAAAAAAAAGAGAAAGAGAGAGAGAGAAACTAACTCCGCTAAGTCACCGAGTTGGCGAAGAACGCCAACAAGGCCAGCCATTGCAACACCTTCAAGAAGAGCTTCAGGATCATCTTTATCAGCAACTTTATACAACTCTGGATCCGCTAAGCTATATTCATTCCTTATCTGATACCTATTCAATGGCATTCTCTTTCTCTCTCCTCTCAAACTCAAAAAAATTACTCAATTAATCTTCAATTACAAACCCTAATTAACTCTGAAACTTCGTCTTCTTCTTCTTCGTCGTCGTCTTCTTCCTCCTCTGATGATGATGATCCTTCGAATTGAAAGCTTTTCTCAGAATTCAAGGTTTCAACCATGAAAAAAATGGCAACAAAAATGGCAGCTGAAATTTATATATAAAGTGAGAGAAAGAGAGAGAAAAGAGGAGAGAGAAAGTGGTTGAAAATGGAAGACTCAAAGAGTGACAGTAAAAAGGAGGAAGAATTAAAAATTGTCTGTTTATATTCCGTGTCAAAATATAGTCCCTGTTTCTATTTCAGGAGTCAAACTTTAAAAATTTTGACCAAATATTATCATTAATTTATACTAAAAATACATACTTATGGGGGATCTTGTTATATTCGTTACATTTATAATATTATCAATTTTTTATATTCTTTTACTAATACAAAATAGAAAATATCATAAATTAAAGATACGTCTTGGAGACAGTGCGAAAAGAAACCGGAACTATATTTTGGACGAAGAGGGTAGTCTTTAGCAATTAAATTTTTGCAGATGGAATTAAAGACAAGGAGAATGAATGAGAGCAGTAAAATGTTGGGGGGAAATAATGTGAGTGAGTTTATTTTTGAGGTTGAGGCGCGCAACTTACCGATTTTTATGGGTCTCCGTCTCTCTCACCCAATTTATATCTAAGAGTATGACTATTGACTAGCCGCTACGATTGTATTTGTACGTGATTTTTGAGTGATAGCTACAAAAGATAGTTAATGCTAAGTTGATCTCATTTGTAATGGGAATATATTAAGTATATTTAAGCAACTTCTTTATGATTGAAGCAAAATTAATGCATGGTCAAACTCAATTGAATTTACATTAGTATATATATATAACTGAACATGCAATTTTAGATGTGAAATAATTTATCTAAAATAATTTTGCTTTGTGATTCTAAGAGATAAACTAAGCAATGTCTCGTGGTGTTAGCGAGATTTAACTATATCATTAATCTCATAGCCTCTCACATGTCTCTGCACGTTAAAATATTTCCTTTTTTAAAGGTGCTTGTGTTTTTTTGGCAACTACTAGTTAACAAGAATATGTACTTCAAATCTATTATATTCAACTTATTTTCTTTGAATTCATCTTACTTTTTCTAAAATTTTCTTTAATTTTTTGAACTTTCAAATTATTTGTTGCACTTGAGTATTAGTATTTGAATCTTTTGGCTGATATTATACATTAACTTATATTTCATATAGTTTAACCTTCTATTCCTTGGTTTCTTAAGTTCTTCATAGGGGATCACGAGTCGGATCGAGACAGTTGCTTCGCCCAAAAAAAGTGGTCCACTATAGGTTCAAAAGTCAAGTTGGGTCTAGCTTTTGGGTCAAAAATTTGATTCCAAATCAAGGGAAATTAGTTGGTTTACTTCGGGCTTTTTTAATTTGGACATAAAATCATGCCGAAAACCTGAAAAAGTTGTCTAACTTAATAGATCCTTTCTTTTGGAGTTGGGTACAAATGATAAAGGAACTTTGACCTCTAAAGTGCCTCTAATGGGGTTTCACAACTTTCATAGTCTCATCCCAATACCTAAACATCATAAGAAGCATCCCTTACCACTAGGGCAAGTACGATTTGGTAATTTGGAAAGAAAATATATAAGCTATATTCTTCTCAACTTATTATTTATAAGTTCTATCGATTGTAAGTTAAGTCCAACAAAAATAATTTTCATATAAAAAAAGTTCAAAAAAGTATATTCAGTGAAGCAAGAATAAGTTTAATTCCCTACTAAAAGATTAAGTTAAGTAAATATAAATTAAGTTCCACACAAGCAAGTTAAGAACAATAAAGTCTTATTCTTTGCATTGAATTATACTTCCTCCATTTTTTATTACTCGCAACGTTTTCCTTTGCACAAGTACCTATGAGACTATGAGAAGAGATAGATAAAAATATAACCACATGTGCTAGGAGAGAGATAATATATTGTCAAAATTAGAAATGTTACAAGTAATAGAGAATTGTTAAAAATATGAAACGTTGCGAGTAAAAAAAATGGAGGAAATATATAATTTAGGCAAATTTGGCCTCAACATCAGAAACTATGGCTCGGGTGCACCTAACACCCCAAACTTTGACTAGTAGTCAAAACTCAAAACACCACAAACTATTGGTTTAGGTGCAGTGCATGTCATAAATGACGCTGGAGGTACCTCCTCGTGATACCCCGAACCTCCAGGCGCGGGCGGATTTTAAGTGTGCGTTGTAATTACTGCCACCGCATGCGCCACATTTTTTGGGGCCCAAATTTGAAGTAAGCCCAGCTGAAAAAATCTGATATTTTTATCAATTACCCCTTTCTCTCTCCTCCATTACTGATATCTCTTTCCCAAAAACAAAACCCAAATCACGCTACAGATTGCATGCCCCAAATCACGCTTCAAATCTTTCATTGATTTCTCTCTTAATTCGAGAATCAGTGATTATGGCAATTTTGGGAAAGACCTTCAAGATTCTTGAATTGATTTCAATTGAACAAGTAATTCACTTTTTTCCTCAACAAAATCTCCAGATGAATTTCCAACCCCTTTTACGATCAACTACATCTTCTTCAAAGTTCTAGAAACACCTTCATCTTTTCTCCCAAGTCCCAACACTCCCAAAAAAACAGAGAGAAAGAAATGAAGAAAACAAAGAAGAAAACCCTAGCATTTGCAGTAAATCAATCTCAACTCCACAGAGGAGAGAGAAAATCATAAAAAAAAGCTCGAATCGTTCAACAATGGCAGATCACTTGACCTCGATTTTCGGTACAGAGAAAGACAGAGTGAACTGTCCTTTCTACTTCAAGATCGGAGCATGCAGACATGGCGATCGTTGCTCCAGGCTTCACACAAAGCCTAGCATCAGTCCTACTCTTTCAGTCTTTTGCTCTCCAATATGTATCAACGTCCTGATATGATCACTCCTGGCATTGATGCTCAGGGAAATCCTATCGATCCTCGCAAAATTCAAGAACATTTTGAGGTATAATTTCTATGTCATTTTGTCTTGTTTTGTTTGAGATTGTATCTGTTTTTTTGAATTTGATGTTGAATGTTGCGGTTGATTGAATTGTTTCTGTTTCATATGAAATTATGTGATTATGATTAATCTAGCCAGAGCTGTCTCCAATTCAGTTATTATGCTGTGAGAAAATTTGCTTGTTAGATTGTTTAATTGATAATTTTAAGTTTGAATTGATTTCAATAGAAGAAATTGATATGAAAAAGGAACCAACTGTTGTCAGCAAACGTATTCAGCTTGATGTTTGTAGGAGATTCAAGAGCTTAGTGGAGCTAAATTGGACTGATGAGTGATGAGGATATATAAAAGCTGGTTCCATGGACTTGTTCTTAATTGTTTGAGCTAGGCTGTGTTGTAGGTGTGGTTTGCTGTTGAGTTTTTTGTCCTTGTTTTTCTGCTGCTGGTTGTATTTTTTGAGATGTAGCTTGATTTGTTTGTTGTAGTACTGTTGGTATTGTGTGTTTGTTGCTGAGGTGTTCTGTGCTTCAGTGCCTTAGGATGTATTGGTGTTTTTCGCGATCATTTTGGTAATACACTTACATTTTACCAAATTACCAAGACATCAGGTTGTTTCAATCCTTTTTCATTTTAATTTTGCATGTTTTGCTCCCTGTTTTTTAATTGCATATTATGGCCCCACCATTAGAAAACATGATACTAGGATCATATTTATAATAAAAGCGAAGTTACGTGGTTAGAATTGTGCTTATACTTATAAGAGGGCCTCATTTTGTTATAAAGAACTGGAGTATGCAAATCTAAAAACTAACTTTGCCAGGAACATTTTCATATTTCTTCATGGAGAAGAAGAGTTTTAGAGAGATAAAGCTTGAGATTGGCTACTAGTTACTGGCAAGAAAAGGTATCTCAGACATCATTTATGACATGCTTACTACACCTGCCAAATAGTTTGTGTTGTTTTTAATTCTTAGTTAAAGTTTGTGGTGTTGGGTCGTACTCCGAATAATAATTTGTGGTGTTGAGTCGATTTTGTCTATAATTTATGGTACTTTTCTAATATGACCACCTCAACCTCTTCTAATATGGGCAAAAATGGGGTGGGAAATTTCGTTTTCACTACATATACCGATGTATAAAAACAATAGTTATGTAGAGTAATTTCATTTTGATTCGTCGATGTAAATTAGCACTACTATTTCACACTAGTTCACATGTTTAGTGATGTTTAACACAACTATCAAGGTTTGATAGTTGTATCTACGCCGCGGGGAACAAGAGAAAACGACAAAATGTCGATTTTGATTTTTGACACTACTTTTTCTATTCATCAATTTTTTTTACAGAATTTTCTATTCATCATTTGGTTACCACAAGAAAAATTTAGGATTTATATGGCGAAAGTTGGAGAACTTGTCGCTTAAAAATTTCACTTTTGAGCCGTAGTTCCATATTAATTAAAATTTTTCATTTATTTATAATAATCTTAAATTTGGTATGACCACTTTTATACTTGTTTATAATGACCTGTTACCTATTTTATTAGAGTATGGGACGAAGTTAAGGTATTCTTTATTGAAGTAATTCTAAAAAAAAGTTATACTTCCTCCGTTCTGTTTTAAATGAAACATTGTGCGAAATGACACTATTCATTGATCAATTTTGACTCCAATTTATCGCCATTATATAAAGAAAAATATAGTCAAGTGGGATCTTGTTAGATTCGTCTCGATGCATACTATCAAATTATAAATTTTTTATATTTTTTACGTGTGCACAACTAAAAATATTAACGATCAAAGAAGCGCGTTGTGTCGCGTTGTGTTGCGTGAAAAAGTAAACGTTTCATTTAAAACAGAACGGAGGAAGTATGTAATAAGAGTAGCGGATATTATTGAACGAAACAAAGTTAGGGTACTCTTTATTGGAAAAGAGTGGTGGGACAAAGCCATGAGAGAACTATTAAAATATTTGTAGGACTATTCTATAATAAAAGTTTTAAATTATTATGCAATACTTAGATGAAAAAGAAAGTGTTAGAACTCATCAAGGATAGAGGGAGTATGAGATATCGGAACAACTTGCGATAGAGAGTAAGATCCTGCATTGGTGGACCTCAAATATATAGGATTCACGGTGCGTTTGCAAGTGGTCATATGAGGACGCACCAATACTGCCTCCGCATAATCTGTTGTAAGAGGAACATGATGGAAGTGTGATGACTGATGAGTGACTATGGCCTTGTTTGGTAAAGAGAGGTTTGGGGCAAAATTAGAGGTTTGAGCTCATATTAGAGGATTTGACTAGTCAATTCTCTAATTTGAGTATTTGGTAAAAACAGGTTTCAATTAGCTTATTGAGCCCAAAAAGCTATGTTTTAAAAAGTTGGGGGATGAGCTTTTTGACATTAGAGGTTTGGGAATAAGTGGACCAATTACATTTATGTCCTAAATTTGTTAAAAATTACATTAATAAATAATAAAATGTACAACAATAGATTATGCACATGTCCTTATTGGTCATTCTACACAATAATATAGCAATCAGCTATCAGCTACTTACCAAACACCTTTATACAAACAACTAATACAATCAGCTAGTCAAATCAGCTAACAACTATCAGCTAATACAATCAGCTAATAACAGCTAACAACTATCCACTTATTGCCAAACAAGACCTATATATACCAAGAAAATAGCTCAATAAACCAAAGGGTTAATGGAAAACTAGGATTGCATAAGATCTAAGATGAACCCTTTGTGCATCTAAGGAACTTGTTAGCACAATCATCAATGTAAGCAACATATGTGTCATGACAATAAATGAATTATTTTTGACAACAATTAAGAGTTAACACAAAATTAATCCTTTGAAGATATTTTGCCTAGGATGCCTGTTTGAGACCCAAAAAAAAGACTCTTGGAAGCAATCTTAAATGAAGAGTGAGCCGCAAAAATACTCTAGAGGTTGGCGCATGCAAATTGCCTCTCTAAGGCCTAAGGTTATTGTATTGGAAAACACATTATTTATGTCCAAATGATGGGTGTTTAACATTTCGAAGAAAAGGCCAAACTCAACACAATAACATGAATTGTAGCCGGTTTGACCATTGGGTAAAAAGCCTCGTTATTCCCGGTAGCTACATGTTGACATCTTGTGAGTTGTGACTAGTCGTATTTCATTTCTTTCAAGAGTATCCATCGGACTTGTAATGTGTAAAGGTGGTTGTTTTGTAGTCTTGTAGATGGTGGCGTTGTTTGGTAATTGATTGTTGGTGATCTAGTTGGAGCATTGTTTGACTCATTAAAATATTAATTTGGACGTATTGAGCTTTTTTAAGTTGGTTGTTTAAGCCAAACTGTTTGTAAAATGTTTGGTAAAAATAGTTGTGGTTACATTTGTTGATTAGAGTTTGTTGGCCAAAAGCCCAATCCAAAAAGTCGCCCAGACTTTTATTTTGGCTTAAAAGTCGGTTTTTCACCCAACAAAAAAGCCCAATAACCAAATACTTTTTTTTTGTCAATGACAAATTAAAGCCAAAATGAATTAAACAAACCATTTACCAAAGATGGCGGTGATAGAGAATAAGTAAAGTTTCTCCGAATCGTCAACAATATTGTAAATATTATAGTGTTTCCAATATACTTTATATATTCTCTATTAAAAAGATTGCAAATGGGATATTTTTCTCTAATCAATTATGTTAGATTACACACCAACTATTTGATATACTATGATTCGATTAGAACTAATTTGATATTGATTGTGATTCATGTAGATCTTATTGTCTATTTCTAGTAGATTATTCCTAGAATCGCTCCTAGATGTATTTTCCCTTCTTATCTCTAGGTGACTTGTATATATATCCTCTGTATTATCTATATATTTATTAATCTGAATATAAATCACTTTATCACTATTTTATTTCTTCTCTTGAGTCAGCAAATAAATATAAATTGATTTTAAAAGTTTAAAGTTTAGACTTGTAGCATTTTTCGCTCTTAATTTCTAGTATGTTGCTTAACAACATAATTTGTAAAGGCCAACCATAACTTAACCACATGCCCCCCTTTCCTTGACTATGAAATTTTTGGTAGTCTATGTAGCTTTTCGCCTTCGCCACAATGCTGTGCACACCAAAACGTGGGTGCAAGCCCTTTAAGGCACCATATACGTGTAGCCTGTCTTCTGTTGCGAAAATATCAAATTGGGATATGATAAAATTGTAGATAAATATTGTCATTTTAGATTTTTAAGTAAGGAAATTAAAGCACTCTAGGAATGTAGTTATCTCCATTTTTTAAAGATCGAATATAATAATGTGTCTATTGAAACACGAAACCTTGATTATAAATTCTCACCTCAAATTATACAATATTAGGAAGACAAGAGATAGAAGAAAAATGTGGCATTACATCTTGATTGAAAGAATAATCATTTTCCACTATTGGAAAAAAACTATTTTCTACCATTTATATATGAAATTAAAGAAAATAAGAAAATTAATTTTCGGGAAAATGTTTTTCTCCCAAACAAAAACTCTCTTACTATAGCTTAGTCCTTCGTCACTTCCTCCGTTAAAATAAATGAAACGTTTCCCTAAAAGCTTCTCACATAAAAAAGAAAAGCGTTTCATTTATTTTTAAACGAAAAGTATATTGGATGCTCGAAGCAAGAATAATCAATAATTGTATGTTGGAGCTTTACCCCTCTTTAACCTAACCAAAAAAAAGTCATCTATGTCAAGCTTATAATAAAACATTAACATCAAAAGATGACCTTAGTATTTACTTTGGATAAATATATGAATATAAGTTGAGAGGAAGAATAGTGCCTAATCATGTAATCTTTGCTTTAAAGCTTTGGATGATTGGCAGATGTTTTACTCTTAGTCTTTATTCCACTATATGGTGCTATCTATAACATATTTACATATGTATTGAAACCTCAACTTCAACAACTGTACGGGCAATACATATCATAAATAAATTAATGAAGTTTGTTATGGTGTGGTAGGGATGATTGTGTGCAATTGTCAAAACTACCACCACCTAGTAACTTAGTTGGTAGTTCAGTTCGTTCATAATTTGTTTGCATAGTACTGCAAAATAGCAGGTATAATGAGAAACTATTAGTAGTCTTATGGTGATAACATATTAAATGCTTAATTCCATAGTAATAAGCGAAAAATGTGATTGAATGTCAGCTAGTACCTTAGTTGGTAGTTCAGTTAGTTCATAATTTGTTTGCATAGTACTGCAAAGTAGCAGCAAGCAGGTATTATGAGAAACTATTAGTAGTCCTATGGTGATAACATATTAAATGCTTCCATAGTGATAGTAATAAGCGAAAAATGTGATTGAATGTGGGCCTGATTTGATTAATGTAGCTGTTATCACATCGAAACTACCTTGGTTTGTTATTAATTTTAATCTGCTTACTTTATATCTTGATACTATTAACATACTTCACTTTGATTATCATTTGTGACATATACATAAAGAAATAGTTATTTGAGGTCTTGACATCTTGTTATATCTATCTCGACATAAAGTTTTCAAATATTAATTTTTTTATAATTTTTTACTTTCTCGTAATTAAAGATATTAATAGTCAAAACTCTGCGTTGGCAAGCGCAAAACTCAAACTATGTAGATTAAAAAGAAATAAAGGTAGTAATTCATATATAGTGCCGTATAATTTTTATCTTTTTTTATCTCCTTGGTTCTTGTGCCTCTCCCTACGTAACACTTATTTTAGCACGGATGATGTATATTAATCCTATAATAAAATTTTAACCCGTGCAGTCACATAACTAATATGTTAAAAAATTCCAAAAGAGATAGTACTCCCTCCTAACTTTTTTTTTTCTCTTTAAAAGTTAAAATAAAAAACATTCTATCAATACCCATTAAAAAGCAAGGAGTTCAAGTTACTATTCTTATCAATAGTGACGGGACGGTTATACCCTTCGGAATTTACAAAAACACCTCCATGCCATCCATTTGCCACGCGTGGTTTTTGACGCCAACTTCTCCCTCTGTCATCCATTCCAACTTCCATGGCTGCTTCTTTTCTCTCTTTCCTCCTTGTTTCGTCTTCTCTCGCCTTTGCATTCTCTCTCATCCGACGAATAGAGGTTTCGGATTCGTGATTTTTTCCTCGTCGCTGCGATTGAAGCAATTAATGGATCTGAAGTGGTGGTGGCGATGGATACCGGAGCCTCGTCAATACTCTCTTTGTCATCTTCGAAGACCTACTCTTAAACGCCCTAAAAACTCTTCAACGGGTTTTCATCTTACGCTTCTTTTAATTTCGAATACTTCATATTTGCAGTTTTTGAAGCTTTGTCTTATCGTTGATTTTCCAGTTAAGATCGTATATAGAAGTACTTAATTCTAAATTATGTATGATTTTAGTAATCTGAATTTTTCAGATTAAATTACTTAGTTTTAAGATGATGTGTAGTACGGAGCATCATATTTGCAATTTCAGAAGCATATCGTTGATTTTACAGCTTAAGATTGTACACTTGATACTAAAACCACGAAAATTACGTAACTATTTTCTTTTTTTTATGATGTGTTTAAAGAAAAGGTTCATGCTTGTGTAACTGATAATCTTAATTTTAGTTGATGGTTAATATGATTTCTGCAAATTCAGAAGCATACCTTTGAATTTCAGGTGATCAATTTTTCTTATGCTGTTTGTTGTGCTGCTATTTTATGGCGGGTCTTCTTCTAATTTTCTGGGTAATCTTTCTTCTGATTTTGCCTGTCAACTGTTTGTTAAAATTCCTCTATGAAAATTATTGTTCATATTTTTTAACTGATTGTGTTCGTAGATCTGATATTTTGGCTTTTTATGAGATGGGTTTAGTTCATCACTCACCTCCTCCTTAACGGCGGATCGGAATCGCCTTTACTGGTTCCACCTTCCAGACCTCACTGTTCTATCAATTAGGTGTATAGAATACCAAACAAGTATATAGTCAACTAGCGAAAGAAGTGTTGAAAGAAGAACAAAAAGGGCGACATAAGGAATGAAGATCCAAGGTAACCTTTTCAATTTCTGCTATTTTATTATCAAAAAATGGTTTATTTGCTATACACTCATTTGTTTATGACTTTTTGTTTTGCAATGTTATTGTTTGAATTTTGTTTTTATAGATCTTGTTTGCTTTTACGTTCTAAGTGTTGCTTCCTTTAATTTGATTAATTCTTCCATAACCATATTAGCAATAAGGAGGGAGAACTTCTGTGATTGCAAATCAAGCACGCAGCGAACATGGACTCAGAGGGGAAGGGTTCAGGAACTTCTGGATCTGTGTCATGCTTTCGATTTGTGCCCAAATTTTTTTGGTTAGTTGTTGTTAACTTTTCCCGGTTTGAATTTTTTGGTTAAGTGTTGTTAAATGTTCTCAATTTGATGGTTTTAGGGCTTAGCTTTTGTATTCGCTCGTAGATCTGTGTGTTAGGCTTTAAATCTTCACCTAATTTTTTTTGTTAATTGTTGTTAAATTTTCTCAATTTAATGGTTTTAAGGCTTTGGTTTTGTATTAGATTCTCGTTGATTTTACCCTCTTTGGTTTTCATGTAGTTGTAGTAGTTTGTTTGGTTATTTCGTTGCTTCTATCTTGTATGAGTATCCCTATACTACACATTAACAAAATTTTATTCTTTTTCTTTTTAGTTATTTCTTAGCTGTTTGTTACCTTACCCTGATTATATTATTAAATCAATTTCCGAGTTCTTGATCATATTCATTTGCAAAGGGTTATCACACTCTAACCTCTCTTGTTGATTAAAGATATTTGAGTAGTCTGAAATGATGCTTAGTGATTTGTTTCTCAATTTTATTTTATTTTTTGCTTTTATACCATTTTGATTTGGGGATTTAGGGTTTAGTATTTGTATTTAATTTCAATGTAAATTTCCTTGGCAATGAGTAGATGGCCCAGTAAGTGTAGATCATTGAATAATCCTTTAAAAGAAAGAAAAAAAAAGTGTAGACCATTGAGATTTTCTGGATTGTCTAAAACTTGTGCATTTCTTAATTTTTTGGTCCACTTCCATTATTTTAGTGTACAATATGTCTGTACTTCAGGTTTCATTGAGAACTCTGCATTCTAATATCATATCCATGTGCACGTTTCCAATGGCAGTTTTTTTTTGTTTGATATCAGCTGCATTATTTTATGAATATGAGTAGTGAATAGCAAGCATAAGCAGATGTGAACAGTACTATTATTGCTAATCAGTAAAGTTGAGTGCGAATAGCAGAATATGAGTAGTGAATAGCATTACAAAGCATAATCAGTAGTATATATATACATTTCTTGGTATATCTTGGATTTTTTACTTCAATTAGAATCTTAAAAATATTCACCATCGTAAAATCTTAATGGTGATGACAATCATTGAATTTGTAGATTGTACGGCAATAACATGCGTAGAACCATTGGCGTACTCGGCGTTAGGAACTCTCAGTGGCTGTGTGTGGCCAATGTAAGTCAAATTGCAACTCAACATTGCTTCTTTACACATCTTCCCCGTCCGGTCTCTATGGTGGTCGAGAGATTTCATCAAGCCTTTTGCTTAACCAAAGTTTTATTATATGAGAAGTTTTATTATATGAAAACTCAACATTGCTCTTTACGCGAGCCAGTAGCTAGATATAACCATTGTTCTTGTGAACTTAGTTCCGCTAGAAGGAGAATTTCAACACGCTGCTGCATTTTTATTATATGAACAGTTTTGGCACAAGCAAATTTATGTAAATTCTTCCTTCTTTGGTGCTTATGAAGTGCTAGATGTTCTCTTTCCAAGTTAGACATCACCTTATGCTCTTTTCTGACCTCTTTATCTAATATTCTCACTGTTGATATTACAAACAAGCAACTTCAATCTTCATGATGAAAGGAACAGTTCTATTGAAATCTAAACTGCCATTTTTTATGCACCGTGCTAAGATAAACTACTTTCATCAACTAACAAATTAACATGTATATTCTTTTCTAAAATTTCGCACTTTCTTTGCTCACTCTACAGGTCTCCCGTCTTCTCCACCTTTGGTTTGATAGCGTGACATAGAAGTTCTACTCTTCAGTCTGAAGAAGCTTTAACAACTGCATTGTCTATCTTTAGAAAGCCATCAGGTACCAAAATTATCATGATATCATAATCATATTTTTTTGAGTTTAAATACAACTCTAGGATCATTCTCAACAATGGATAATATACGGCTTTTACAGGAACAAATTTTCTCGTGTGGTTTTGTTGTAATAGACTTTGGCCTTCTGCCCTTCCTTTCCATGATTGGTTCTCGTTTTCTCTGCCTCTGTCTGTTTACAATTGTTGAAATCGTGGCACTTGCATCCTGGAATATGTTCTTCTTCTGTTGACATGGCCTCTATTATATTCTAGAAAAAGAAGTTCATTATGTCAAATTAGTTATCATGGGTCATCATATTCCATGTAATGACCCCTCAAAAAAAAAGATATTCCATGCAATGAGGTTTTTTGTCTGATTTAAAAACATTTTATTTCTTATAGTACTAACTACAATAGGTTCCTATTTAAAGTTGAGTAATGTTTTCTCAGACTTCTCATAGATGTATGCTATATTAGATTACTTTGGTAGAGAACTGGATTGATTTTTTCAATGACAGATAATACATCTTATGGGTCTGATGGAACAGGAGCTGCTAGGTCTTTTGCGGTCACTCGTAGGCCTCCGGAGTCCGAACAAACCAAACCCACCTTCGCTCCAATCTCTCTCTCTTCAGGTATTCTTCTTTCATTTTTAGGTTGAATAATTTTCGATATTTAGGGATTTTTTTTGTTTGATGTCTGATGAATGACATTAATTCCATAAATTTAAATCCAACAAAAAATTAGATAAATTCGTGAAAGCAATGTAGAGTAAGAATTACGCAGTAATATCGAGATCCGATCTCGCATACCAAACTGTCTGTAATATCATATCATATATCTCAGATCCGTCTTACTAATTGAGCTAAAGGTGGTCACTTTGAAAGCACTGCAAACAAAAAGCGATAAATAGTGAGACGAGAAGATCTCATGTTAAAATTGTGACCTGATTAGAGAGGACGGTTTTGGCAGAGAGTTCATGGCGGAGGAGGTCGAAAGACATGGGTGTTTAAAGTACACCGAAAGACGGGGAGATTGTGTTTGCATAGCTCAAAACTTAGCTACTACAATATCATGAGCATCATTGTTGCAAATAATACCAGAATCCTTCTGGTCATATATGTTAGCATGTATGAACATGTGGCATCATAAGCATCACAATAGAATGAGATGGAGAGAGGAGGAAGAATGGTAATGGTAATGGTAATGGTAATAGTAATGTCATATAATAGTAATGGTAATGGTAATAGTAATAGTAATAGTCATTGTAATGGTAATTGCTAGAAATAGTAAGAGAAGGTGAAAAGGTTTTTAAATCAGATATGTTGACTTCTTACTAAATTTCGCAAAGAATATGCGATTTCCTCCGAGTTATGAATTTGTGCTTCAGCTCTTCCTTTCTCGTGGACAAATGTCGGCCCTCTTGATCGATTTGCTCGGCATTGAGCTTCGCCTCTAAAAGTTCCCCCTGCCCAACAAGGGGGTGTGCAGGGGATGTGAGGGGTGTGTGAGGGGTGCTGTGCAAGGGGGAGGAGGGCCGGGCGGAGTTATGGCTCTGGCGGGGGTGTGCGGGGGGGAAGGGGGTGGGGGTCCGTGGCAGGGGTTAGGTGGGGGGAAATGTGCCCGGGGGATGGGGGAGGCTGGCGGGCGGGATGGCTGTGGGGTGTTGAGAAGGAGGTGCATGGGGCAAGTTGGGGGTCGGCGGGGGCTACCAGGGGGTTACCGGGCGCCGGCTGGGGGTCCGCCAGGGGAAGTTCTTTGGGCGGGGGCTGTCCGCTTGTTAGGGAAGTCGACCGGATGGATTTCTCGTGGGGGACTCGCAAGGGATGGGGCCGTGGGGGTGCTTTGAATATTAAAAAATAACGGTTAAGGGGGGGAGGGCAAGGGTGTGAGGAGGCCGTGTGCAGGGGTAGGAGGCGGCAGGGGGTGCAAGGAGGCTTTGGATGGGGGAGGTGGTGGGAACTATGCGGGGGATGTGAGGGGTGATGTGCCAGGGGGGAGGAGGTGTGCGGGGGTTGTGGGAGGGGGAAGTGGGGGATTGTGCAGGAGTCGGGTGTGGGGGGACTGTGCCGGGGGGTGGGGGGATGGGGGCGACCGGTGCGGGGGCGGCTGGGTGGGGGTGCTTGGAAAGGGGGTTAATGGGGCAGGTAGGGGGCGGGCCTGTGCCGGGGGGGCTGCTGGACTCCACTCTCACTTTCTCAATCTTCTTCGTCTCTCCTCTTTTTACAAGAATTTCGTGCTTCGAGTTAGACATTCTTTATAAATTTACTAACAATATTATAATCATTACATTTATTACTGCCTATTAAACGGGCTCTATTTTTTTAAGATGGGGACATGGGGTAATATTAGCTTGACGAACATCATTAACCTGGTAATGGCTGCAAGGATTCCAAATGTGAAATTGCAATGAACAATAATAAGAGATGGAGATGGAGATGGAGATGGAGATGGAGATGGAGATGGAAAGAGGAAGAGATGGAGAGGGAAAGGGAGAGGGAGAAAGAGAGGGGAAGAAGGAGAGGGAGAGAGAGAGAGGGAGATAGAGATGGAAATGGAGATGGGGAAGATGGAGAGGGAAAGGAAGAGGGAGATGGAGATGGAGATGGAGAGGAAGATGGAGAGGGGGGAGAGGGAGATGGAGATGGAGATGGAGATGGAGATGGAGATGGAGAGGGGGAGAGATGGAGATGGAGATGGAGAGAGGGAGAAGGAGAGGGAGAGGGAGAGAAAGAGGGAGAGGGAGAGAAAGATGGAGATGGAGAGGGAGATGGAGAGATGGAGAGGGAGATGGAGAGATGGAGATGGAGATGGAGATAGAGATGGAGAGGGAGAGAGGGAGAGGGAGATGGAGAGGGAGAGAGGGAGGGAGAGATGGAGATGGAGATAGAGATGGAGAGGAGAGAGGGAGAGGGAGATGGAGAGGGAGAGAGGGAGGGAGAGATGGAGAGTAGGAGAGTGAGAGAGGAAGAGTGGGAGAGGGAGAGGGAGATGGAGATGGAGAGAGGGAGAGAGGGAGATGGAGATGGAGATGGAGATGGAGATGGAGAGGGAGAGGGAGAGGCAGAGGCCAGTGGAATTTAGGGTTCGGTCTGATTGCTCCTCTAATTTCCATTTTTCTCTCACCTAACTCCTTTTCCTTTAAATTTCATTACCCATCTTATTTTTTTGCCTCAGATAAAGCTTTCCTACCAAAAATGGATTTCTTGGAATCCCCGGAGATGCAGATGTTAGCCATCGGTGTGGCAATTCTTGTTGTTATTGCTACACTTGTTTTCTTTACCAGTAAGAAGAAATCCAGAGGTGGGTTTGATTTGATTCTTTGTGTTTCTCTACGTTTTGTGTATTCTACATGAATAAATAAAGAACATCTTGTGCTTACTATTGTACATTTTGTAGTTTGTTTGGATCCTGAAAATTTCAAGGATTTTAAGCTTGTGAAGCGCACCCAAATCAGCCATAATGTTGCTAAGTTCACATTTGCACTTCCTACTACTACTTCCATCTCATATCTTATAGTGTTAACATATTGCCACCTCCCTAATCATTCTTTATGTATTATCTTAATTTTTATTCTATGCCCTCTTATGAATGTCTTTTAGGTTCAGATTGAAAATGCCTAGAGAGGAAGTGATGGCTATTCTTGTTACTCGTGTAGAAAACAACCCACGTTTTACAACTCTTGGTAAGAATGTTCACCTCATACCCATTTTATTGAATTTTGGATTTGTTCTTTACCTATTATACTGCATGTGCTCTACAAATTTTTACTCCTTTGTTCCTTTTAATTTAAGTGTGGCAGAAGTGGGAAGAAAAGATCCCGAATTTTTCAGTGCCTACAATGTAAGGCTACATTTAAAGAAGCAAATTATATTATTCAATGAACTATTGGGAAAGGCAGTACCATTTGACAAATAACAGAGAGTATGCTCCGCAGCCTTCTTATAATTATCATCAGGATGAATTACAGCAGAGGATTAGGAGCGGAACTCACTACAATATAAAATTAGAAAGGGTGACAAACCAAACTAGGTGGGATCTGGAATAAATTCAGGATTATATGGCTTCTCTTTCCATGGCAGGTGAAACATCCACAAAGGGATTTGCCTCTAGGAATAGCTTCTGCACTTATGATTTGTTGTGCATTATACATACTGGTCTCTGTAGTTGTTGCTGGTCTGGTACCCTATTATGCTATGGATCCTGATACACCTATATCTTCTGCTGAATTTTCAAGTCATGGGTTGCACTGGCCTCTTTACTTTGTTATCTTTTTGCTATTGATGTAATTTGAAATTTGAATGTGAGAATATGCTGCAAACCTGTTGAATGCATCTATGCCTATTTCATTAAAATAGGGAAACTTGGATTTTGCTCTTGGGTTTGGAAGATTAGTTGCTTTTGGCTATGTAATCAACATTATAAGCGTATTAACACTATGTTAAAGTTTAAACCCTTCGAGTTTAGGAGATTTTGGTGAGAGATAAAGAGTTAGAGAGAAATGGGGGGGTGTCGGAAAGAAATAGGGCCTTTTGATTTAGGCCTCTTTACTTTGTTATCTTTTTGCTAAGGGTTGCCTTATTCTAGACTATATCAAGTGTTCTTTTTCGATCTTCTACAAATCCTCCCACTTTTTAAGGCATTGTGAAGTAACTCATCCGGCATGAGACTAACATCCCTTATGCGATTTGGAAACCGAGAGAGTACTAGGACCATATCCTTAAAGCATCATCCTTCCGAGGTAATCTTTTTAGTTTCTTGTTATGCTATGGTATTGGTCAACACCATCTTAAAATATAAAAATAGTTGAGAAAGGTTTCTATGCTTTTAGCTGTAAATAGTTTATGTTGCTTAATACTCGTGTTTTTACTGTTGCTTGGTTTTTACCTTTAGGCTTTAAAGCATAACGGAACTCTTTATACCCATGTATTCTTTGCTCGATCTAGATTTTCACCAGATCCAAATGATCCTGAGTACCAACCTTTGGCTGCCTTTGGTCGAAGCAAGCGTATGTTCGCCTTTACTTCGAGTCTTACGTACATATAAGTATGATCAATATTTTTCCTGTTTTAACAAAGTACTTTTGCTAACAAATAATGATACCTTCGATCGCACTATTGTGACATTTTTGCCCAAGTCTAAAGCCGACAAAAGGAAATCCTTACTTGGAGACACCAAAAGCTCTTCCTAGGACAAAACAATGTCAAAGGTGGGTTAACTATCTGTATAACTACTTCTTTTCTTCATATGATCTGTGTTTTAGCTCCAAGGAATAGCTAACTTCTTTACATGGCAGTGAGGTGTAGCTAATGAAGTTTTTTGCTGATACGATCATGTGGAAGAAGAATCACAGGCAGAATCTAAAGATGAAGGTCCCCCTGTATGGATTCCTTATTGGAAGCACAATGTGACCATCAATATGGCAGATGCTTTCACCGGGTAAGTTCATCTATAGTTATCATAGTTAAAGTCTCTTTCTCAATGGATTTCCGTCTTTCTCTTTTGCAAAGTCATGCAAGAACCGGCCTACACATTTTGGAGGACCGAGCTTTGAATGCGCTTAAATTCGATGCTGAATTCTCATAAATATTACGGTAACTGCCTTGCATTTTAATCGTTGCTGATAGGCTTTTAAAGATGGTTACGTGTATTTTGATTTTTAGACTCCAATTCTAGGTTGTCAAGATTTACTTGTGATTATTCTTAATTGTCGTTGCTTCTGTTATATTTGTAGGTCCTATGCATCCAAGTCATGTGCTAGATAATTTTAGATACAGTGTCTAGGCTAAAAAAATCTAAAATCAGCTGTAAAATTCTTCTATTAGGAAGTTGGAACATTTGAAGCGAACCATTATCGCGTAATCCTTTTAAAGTTAATCAGTTTGCGTCTCTTAGGCCCTATGGATTTTCTAATCTTGTGTTCACACTTCACATAGTTTGCATTAGGTTTTTGTTGGCCATTCCGAGGCATTTTGCTTCTATAGTTTTTCTTGTAGTATTTTAACCTCAGCTTCTTCCTTTTGTCCTTATTGTTGTGTCTTCCCCTTCCTTTCTTTCTTCAAGTCATGTATTTCGTCTCTTTATTCTATTCTTTTTCATTTGACAGGTATTCTGCTAATGCTGTTCCTCCAAACATTGTTCCTCATATCCTTTGGATTTCATTGACCTTATTTATAGATATGTTCGCAAAATGTTTAATCTATGTCTTGGTAGTTATAGATATGTTCGCAAACATTGTTCCTCGTATCTACCCATGACCCGGAAAAAAAGCTGTTTGTACACTTAACAATTAAAAAATATATTTGGCCATCGATTAAGAGCAAAATGACTAAATATAATATGTCAATTCACATGATGAAAATTAATACTAATAATTGATAATTATGTACTAATATATATATGGGTGGATGGATGGAGCGGGTAATGAGGCGAATAACAGGTCAAAAGAAGTTCAACCATCTTCGACACGGCCCGCCATCTGCTCCACCTGCCTCGTTGTGGGTCTTTTGCCCATTTATCTGGGGTGGGTGGGTGGATGATCCACTCACCCATTGATAATTGCTAGCTCTACTCACGACCTCAAGGTCAAGGGTTCAGATCTTAAAAAAGGGTATGCACTACCAAAGCATATATGTAATATAATCTAATAGCCTTATTATCTAACCTACACGTTCATATACTTTAAAATGACTTAAATTATTTTCGCTTATATTGCCATAGAACTATTCATACTAATTATCGCTTTCTTGGGGTTCGGCGCGCATCGCGCGTCGAACAACAACTAGTAATGAAAAAAGTCAAAACCAAATATATTTCACAAATGTGAGCTATAAACTTCAAATTTCTGGGGACAATTTACTAGGTCCAATGATAATGTATGGACTAGTAACATGGTACCTATCAAAATCGTTTTTGGGCTATCCTCTTGGAATATTTGAATTAAATTATTAGTATAGGCCTCAACCCATGGTCCACGGACAGTGCCTCAATTAGAGAAAGCCCACTGGGATCAATGATAAATCCCACTTGGTGAAACTTTTATCAATAATATATAATCCATAAAAGTCTTTGGTTAACCATGTTAGATGGCATACCGCTGCTCATTTACTTCAAAGAGCTAATTACATCTGTCAAAAAAAAAAAGAGCTAATTACATTCTCATAAGATAGGATGCATTCTCTTCATATAAATCTTCCTATTCTTATCTAAATTTATCTAAACTTAGTTTGACTTAGTTGAATTTATCTGAAATTATTGAAACTTATTGAAGATTACGTTTTAAAAGGTGTTGAAACTTATCATATCTGAACTTGATTGAAATCATCTGAACTTAACTGAACTTATCAAAACTTAGTACAATTGAAACTTTTTTTAAGGTAAAGAGAACATACCAGTAATGTTGCGCTGATATATATATCATGAGTTGGTCAATTATATAGGTTCTACGTGCAGGGTCGTCCAAAGCTACAAATTCATGTAAGACCATGATAAATTTTTAATGGACCTCACACAAGTTTTTGCTCGAGAGAGTAAAACCATATATAAAGCAAGTGGGTTAACAATATATGGAGTAACTTACAAATTACAATGGGTAAGCGATTTGTACCAAAGTAGTTTGTATTGTTGTTTGAGTTGTATAAGTGTTATCAATATACTCCCCTCCGTTTTTATTCAATGGTTACAGTTCACTTTAATAGAAAACCAAGGAAATTGTGCAAAAAAAAAGGAAGAAGTACAAAAAAAGAATGTTTGGTTTTGGGAAATGTAAAAGAAGTATTAAAATGTAGGAGAGAGAAAATTCGGGTAGGTCAGAAGGTTTTAGGTGGATTAATAAAATGGGTATGGGGTATATGAGGTAGAAAAGTGGAAAAAGTTGATGTGATAGGTTACCATATAAGAAAAAAGTAAAATTGTAACAGTTAAAATAAAAACGGCAAAAAAAGAAAAGCGTAACAATTGAAAAAAAGGGAAGGAGTATCTCTTGTGGATGAGGGCTCCCTTGAAACCTGTTGTGTTTTTGCACTACAATTTTCTTCTTCTTTATGGGGGAATACCTTGTTTCAAGGCCGAGAGTTTCTTCTACTTTTACTTCATGAAATAAAATTATTACTTATCAAAAAAAGCTACTAGTCTTATATGTTTGGGTTGGACCTAGACTTTCGTTACAGGGGAGCCATCCGATTATATAATTATTTTTAGTGGTACATAAAAAGGTTCTTCGATAGATCTCAACCCTCAGTCGTCCCTCACAATCTATTGACCAAATATATACGGGTCAGATGCTAAGGAGTAGGGGGAGAGGTAAAGAGATTCTCACTCTGATACTAAGGTATTTCTGTATTTATTACAAGTTGAGGTAGTGTTTTGGAAGATAAAACTAACCTTGGGAGGTAAAAAGAAATTCTTAGATCATTTTGCTCTTTTACAACTCCAAGAACTAGTGTTACAAAAAATAGTTGTTTTAAAACAATTTCGACAACTAACGTCTAACAATTAACCACTATTAGTCTATAAAAAAAATGTTAATATTTGCTATAAGCCTATAACATGTAACAACTATCATAAGTTATTGATAACCAAAAAAATGGGTACAAACGACAGCACTAGAGTAACAGGCTACTCCTAATGCCAACTAAAAACCAAAGCAACAGAAATTACATAACTAAACTTGCTTTTTGCTTTTCACTACATCTACAAGCAATTCTAAAAATTATGTCTCTAACAAGCTGATTAGGATTAACAACAGAATTCCTAAAAAGCTTTGCATTTCTCTGTAACCAAATGGCATACAAGCTCTCTGTATACATCATGACAAACATTTTACTCCTATCCTTTGTGCTGCGAGCTCTTTTGATAGCCAGTTCTAATTCACTTTGAGCAAGCCACCCGAGGTCGGGTATTCAAGTAGCCGAGCACTTTACTCCAAACTGTCTTACTGTAAGCACAATTAAAAAACAAATGCTGCACATTTTCAGCTTCAGTATCGCACAATTTGCACAAGGGGCTGACATCACTACTCCATTTGCTAACTCTATCTGCTGTAGCTAGCCTGTTGAGAAGGGCCAGCCATAGAATAAATTTACTTTTTGGAGTAGCATGATTATTACATGTTAATCTCTTCCAGGCCACATTATCATAATTATCTTGTAGAAGTTTGTATGCTTTCTTGATGCTGAATTTCCACTGAGTACTCACTGTAGCCCAACCCCCTACTCTATTCAGCATATCTCTAGCTTCAAAGATCTTTCTTAGAAGCCATGAAGTATTACTGCTAACAGTAACATTTCCTAAATCTTGCCTCTTGATGTAATAAGCATTCACCCATCTGACCCAAAGCTTATCTTGCTTGAAAGCTATAGCCCACAAGAGCTTAAGAATTCTTTGCTTTATTCCAAATAACCATATCGCAATATTCAAACCTCCGGTGCATTTTGGATGTTGCGAAAAGTCCCGAGCCACATGAGCTTTAGAACTACTATCACCGACCCGAGTCCATAAAAACCTTCTACATATTGACTCAACTGCCTTTATCAGCTTCTTAGGCAATGGAAAGATTTGAGCCCAATAGTTTTGCATACTACTTAGTATAGACTTCACCAACTGCAATCTGCCAGCATATGAGAGGATATGAGCAATCCAACCCTGAGCTCTAGCTGTGATCTTGTCAATGAGGGGTTTGCATTGAGAAAAATTAAGTTTCTTGGTTGCAAGGGTGTTGAGGAATGTAGTGTTTTGATGATTGTAAACAAATGATGATTATCTAACTAACATGTGTGTTTGAGATGTGCATATAACATTAACATAGAACAAGTCATGGAAGGTTGAATATATCACATCATGAAGATTTCCTAGAAGAAATCCAATAAGTGAAGTTCCTGAGGAAGAAATCCAAAGAGAGAAGAAGTTTGATTATACAGATGTGTTGCTAGATTTTATGTATGTTCCTAAGATGGAACCAAGTATGAAGAGTTCAAGAAAAATATTATAGAAGCAAGCACAAACAAAGTTCCTAGAAGAGTTCCTAGAAGGAACACAAACAGAGCAGTTCCTAGGTATATCCTAAGAGGAACATTGAATATGCAGTTCCTGAGTCGGAGCAGTTCCTGAGTGGGAGCAGTTCCTGAGTGGGAGCAGTTCCTAAGTGGGAGCAGTTCCTGAAGTTTCATAGTTGAAACAAGCAGTTACTGAGCAGGAATTATAAGTGCGAAGTTCCTTAAAGGAACTAGTACGTTGAAGTTCCAGAGGTGGAGCTATTGCATGCGGTTCCTGAGTTGGAGCAGCATGGGGCATGAAGACAGGAAGTATGAGTTTATTTTCTAGGATTCATGTAAGTATGTGGAAACGTGAAAGGTAAAGGAACAAGGTGCCAAAAGGAACTCGTGGAACTTAGAGTCAAAAGTATTTAAGAGTCAGTAAGTTGTTGCATATTATTATCTTAATATGTAGGATTTATTTAAAGTTTGTTTCTTAATAAATCTCTACTTGATTAATTATTTTTAGATAATATGCATTAGTTGTTTTAGGATAAGATTTAGTTTTTAAATAAATAAAAAAAAGATAAGTTATAATTTAGGATTCTGATTTTAATTTATTTAATTATATCTTATCAGTTTTTGGAAAATAAAAGCTAGATTTATATTATGTTCAATGAGTTTTTGAGATTACGTTCAATGAGTTTTTGAGTGCAGGAACTTGTAGACGTGAGTTCCTGTACGAACAAGAACTCATTTACTTATGTCAGGTTTATGAAAAAAGTTTTTAGTAAAATATTTTTGCATGAGAAAATAAATAAAAAGTGAGTTTTGGAAAATATCTCTTGGATTATATTTTAATAAAACGTAGCTTTTTCTCCAAGTATTTATTTTCTTTTTGTTTCCTATTTTTACTCTAACTGCTTTACTGTACACGTGACATAAGTTGTACCCAAGAAGTTGACTGCTTCTTCCCCAAGTTTCTCCCAACTACCTGATCATGGGTTAGTGGAGAAATAAGTGGAAGTGGTGCTCAAGTTTTGAGCGTACCATAAATAGAGGCTTATGTATTCTTTTTAAGTTGTCTGACTGGTGTCTTTCCATAGTGTCTGACTTATGTCATTCCATAAGGTAGATCTGGCTTAAGGAATAAATATATTTTCTATTCCTTGTTTTGAGTCAGTTCCTGTGAGTTCCAAGTTACTACGAGTGTCATGTTCCTTTACAGTTATTCAGTTTCTATATACTAGTGTGTTTCTCAAATTGAGTTGTAATTTGGGGTTCAAGGTTTGAGTGAACTCTTGTAATGGGAACTTGGTAAAGGGTTTGAGTGAATTCTTGTATCAAGTTCGAGAAACTTGGGTAAGTTCTTATTGTTTATGCGTAGACTTGAGGTGAAGTCTATCCAGGGGTAAAGGGTTTGAGTAAACCAATTGTAAAGAGTTGTGGGAACTCTTAAGGGACTTAGAGTTAAGTCTAGAGAGCTAAAGTTCCTAGTGGAACTTGTGAGAGAGTTGGAGTTCTGAGTGGAACTTGCGCATGTAATAGGTTGTAACAGAGGAGGTTCCCTATTATAGTGAAGAGTTTAAATCCTGAGGAGGTCGTGGTTTTTCTTCTTGTATTGAGACAAGAAGTTTCCACGTAAAAATCTCTCTTGTACTTTGAGTTCCTTATTGCTTATGTTTTAAATTCCGCATTATTTGGCAATAAGTTACACACTACAATTCACCCCCTCTTGTAGTTCCTTCCGAGTTAACAATTGGTACCAGAGTCGGAACTCGTTGATAAGCAGGCAACCCTGCTGAGTGAAGTTCTTGGAAGAAGGATTCCGTACGAGAAAGGAACTCCACCCTACGTCATTCAAAGGAATAAGTGGAAGCTGACTTTTTATCATCAATTTAAAGTCACTCAAGGATTATCAACCACCCCTTTGATGTAAGTATCTCTTCCTTGAGATATTCTTTATACGCATATATTAAATTGGAACTTGTTCCTTAGAGTATTTCTAGTAAAATTGTTTTATTTGGCTTTGATTTTTTTTATAGCAATTTTGGATAACTTTAAAACTGTTTTCGAAAAACAAAATTAAGATTTCCAAATTGTTTTTTAAATATCAAAGAATCAGTATACTAGAAATGGTTCAAGGAACTATTCGTACTGGAACAATGCATATTGTCACTCTTGGAACTTGGTTTCCCTACAAAGGGAACTTTATTCTTTAGGCAGTGTAATATATGTCTATTTTATTTATTTGCCAAAGAAGTATTTTTACATGCATATTGAGTTTAATGAATATTTATTATATGGATGCATGTTGATTTTTACTAAGTAGAGATAGTTATATAGATTTGTTTTGGTTGGAAAAGAGAAGTTATTTTGCAAGTTTATATATATTATCTTCTCTTTATATGTTGTGCATGATATTAATGTTTATTTTATAGGTTTGATAATTCGGGTAATTAAAATTTCAAAAGCATAAAAATTAGTTCCATGGATCAAAGAACTCAAACTTTGATTTGGGGGAATTAATAGTGTTCCAAGAACGTTGAAATGAACAAATGGTACAGGAATAATTCAAAATTTGGAACGAGTTCCTAATTCTTTTGAAACTGATCTCTGTTCAAAGGAACAAAGCAGAAGTTCCTTTTTCACATGAGATTATATTTTTTTGGAACTTTATGCTTATTCTTTTTATGCTGTATTTTATTTACCTCTCTTTTCACTAACCTATCTACTAACATTAAAATACACAAAGTATTTTTTTTTGGGTTTGTTTTACAGATTATATTTCTTAGTTTATGTCAACCCAAAATGAAGGAACAAGTTCCTGAAACTAAAAGGAGAGTTCGAGAGATTATATTTGATGGATCTGAGTTTGGATGACGGAACTCAAGCTGATTGGAACACAAAGGAACTCTATACAGGTTAGTTGTTAAGAGGAACAACTAAACAAAGGTATTGACTTTGAGGAAACTTTTATTCATGTAGCTAGGTCATAAGATAATTGTATATTGTTTTTTTTCCTGTTGCGTACATGGGATTTAGTTTATTCTAAATAGATTTTTAGAGCGTTCAAAATAAATTTTATTGCTGGAAAATCTATGAGGAACAACATCAAGTTTCTTCTTGAAAAATGATTTCAATATTAACAATAATTTATGTTTTCAAGAGGAATTGACTTATTAGTTGTACATTGTTATATGGATAATATTTTTGGTACAACTAACTACTTTATGCAAGGGTTTTTGCTAACCTTATAAGCAAATGTATGCGTGAGAATGACAAGGGAACACAACTACTCTCTTGGAATATAATGATGCAAGGACAAAAATATGTCAAGGAACTTTTGAAGAATGATGAGTATGAGTTAAGTTAGAATGAAAGTTTCCATCAGATGTGAAGACATCAAAATGATGGAACTAGCAGTTCGGGAACTCAAAAGTAAGTCATCAAAATCAGTCCAGTACTTGAGGTACTTTTTATATTCATGGTGAAATGTGACTTAAGTTATGATGTTCTTATTCACATTGTATCACGATTAATAAATTACATCGTTAAATTATTAATGAATGCATAACTTTTATAAGTCTTGCTTTAAAATTATGTGAATATATGTTCTTTATAGTTTCACTTATTCATGGACTGTTTAGAGGAACAAGACTTGATGAAGTATGACTTACGCGTAAACATGTTCGTTTCCAAAAAGTTTTGTTGAATTGGGTTCTTACACATACTAAAATTCAAGTGATTATATGCACACTAGCGTAAATTTATAACACTTAATTTTTGTGTCGTAAAGGCATACTCACTTGCCTAAGAGTGTTAGATGTCTCATAATAGAATTGTGGATGCTGTCAAACATGAAAGTCCTAAGTTGCCAAAGGTACAATGAAAGAAACCTTGATGGAACGAGATAGATAAATTCCCATACTATATTTCATTAAACTTTTAGAGGGAACTAACCTATTCTTAGCCAACTATAATCAATTCACACCACATTGCTTCAAATACCCTTTGATTGATTGATTTCTAATTCCATTCATAGCCTGTCACTTCAAATCTCCTAATTCCCATGTGCTCTAATTTAAAATTCATGACTTTTTATGGTTCAACGATGCATAAAGAGTGATAAATGGTAAATACATTTTGAGGGGAAAGTTGTGGAAGAAGTGAGAAGCAAGTATTTTGTGATTTATCAATTGATGCTCAGAAGGATATATTATTAGCTGGAAGTACTCATATAAGTTCCTAATGATGAAGGAATGGTAAGGAACTCAGGGGGAAAAAGGAAGGAATCCATATAGATGCTTTCATTCTTGGTGACGGATTTCAAGTATGTGTAAGTAAGTATTTATTTCTTTGCGGTAGATAAATGTGACATTCTCGGAAAAGTGCAACAACTTGTAATGACACCCTTGTTTTAAAAAAAGAAAAAAGAAAAAAAGGAAAACGAAAAGAAAAAGGTAAACAAGGGTGATCAAATCTTTATTATTTCCTAGAAGTCAATATTTCATATGGTTGTGGAAATGCTTACTCATGGATTTGATGATCAAAGAAGAGAAACATAAGCGAAAGATGAAGAACTTGATTCCAAAGATGAATACGTTCAAGTTTCTTCATGCAATGAGTTCCTCACGGTTGGTTGGTTGAGTAACAGTGAACTTGATTGATACATATCAAGGTGTGTGGGGTTTGGCAGAGATTTCAAAAGTGTAAAGTGAAGTACTCAACTCTAATTATTGTTGAGAACCTCTTATTAAAAGTCTAAACCATAGAGCACATAATATCTCTCAAGTTCCCTCTACTCAAATTATTCCATAAACTTCTTTCATATTCTTTGAGTCGGATATTATCATGTCTTATTCTCTTAATCCATTCTTGACTTTCAAATCTGATTTTTTTTTTCTTAACTTTTATTTTCTTATTTGTCAAGTTCCTTCGATGGTTTTTGAAGTTGGGTCTTTGGATTGTGAGTTGGAAATTTGTGTAGTACATGCATCCTAAGTTTGAAAATTGAGATTCATGAGACTTTTGGGACTAACAAGTGTTTAACCTTTATGGTGGTAAGTGTAGCATATAACAATATGTGTATATAATTTACCTAAAACAAATGTGTGTAAGATAATCCTTTTCGATAATGACAAAAGGGGGAAGAATATGTATGATGCTTATAATCAAGCATAGTTAAAGTTCTTTGTATGTTGTGCTTATCTTATATTGATATTTCCTTCATATACATGCATGACTTGCTTGTTAAGGGGAATTAATGTACATCGTTTATTGTTTAATTTGTGATAAGCATCATTTGTTTGTCATCATAAAAAAGGGGGAATATTGTTGAGGAATGTAGTGTTTTGATGATTGTAAACAAATGATGATTATCTAACTAACATGTGTGTTTGAGATGTGCATATAACATTAACATAGAACAAGTCATGGAAGGTTGAATATATCACATCATGAAGATTTCCTAGAAGAAATCCAATAAGTGAAGTTCCTGAGGAAGAAATCCAAAGAGAGAAGAAGTTTGATTATACAGATGTGCTGCTAGATTTTATGTAAGTTCCTAAGATGGAACCAAGTATGAAGAGTTCAAGAAAAATGTTATAGAAGCAAGCACAAACAAAGTTCCTAGAAGAGTTCCTAGAAGGAACACAAACAGAGCAGTTCCTAGGTATATCCTAAGAGGAACATTGAATATGCAGTTCCTGAGTCGGAGCAGTTCCTGAGTGGGAGCAGTTCCTAAGTGGGAGCAGTTCCTGAAGTTTCATAGTTGAAACAAGCAGTTACTGAGCAGGAATTATAAGTGCGAAGTTCCTTAAAGGAACTAGTACGTTGAAGTTCCAGAGGTGGAGCTATTGCATGCGGTTCCTGAGTTGGAGCAGCATGGGGCATGAAGACATGAAGTATGAGTTTATTTTCTAGGATTCATGTAAGTATGTGGAAACGTGAAAGGTAAAGAAACAAGGTGCCAAAAGGAACTCGTGGAACTTAGAGTCAAAAGTATTTAAGAGTCAGTAAGTTGTTGCATATTACTATCTTAATATGTAGGATTTATTTAGAGTTTGTTTCTTAATAAATCTCTACTTGATTAATTATTTTTAGATAATATGCATTAGTTGTTTTAGGATAAGATTTAGTTTTTAAATAAATAAAAAAAATAAGTTTTAATTTAGGATTCTGATTTTAATTTATTTAATTATATCTTATCAGTTTTTGGAAAATAAAAGCTAGATTTATATTATGTTCAATGAGTTTTTGAGATTACGTTCAATGAGTTTTTGAGTGCAGGAACTTGTAGACACGAGTTCCTGTACGAACAAGAACTCATTTACTTATGTCAGGTTTATGAAAAAAGTTTTTAGTAAAATATTTTTGCATGAGAAAATAAATAAAAAGCGAGTTTTGGAAAAATATCTCTTGGATTATATTTTAATAAAACGTAGCTTTTTCTCCAAGTATTTATTTTCTTTTTGTTTCCTATTTTTACTCTAACTGCTTTACTGTACACGTGACATAAGTTGTACCCAAGAAGTTGACTGCTTCTTCCCCAAGTTTCTCCCAACTAACTGATCATGGGTTAGTGGAGAGATAAGTGGAAGTGGTGCTCAAGTTTTGAGCGTACTATAAATAGAGGCTTATGTATTCTTTTTAAGTTGTCTGACTGGTGTCTTTCCATAGTGTCTGACTTATGTCATTCCATAAGGTAGATCTGGCTTAAGGAATAAATATATTTTCTATTCCTTGTTTTGAGTCAGTTCCTGTGAGTTCCAAGTTACTACGAGTGTCATGTTCCTTTACAGTTATTCAGTTTCTATATACTAGTGTGTTTCTCAAATTGAGTTGTAATTTGGGGTTCAAGGTTTGAGTGAACCCTTGTAATGGGAACTTGGTAAAAGGTTTGAGTGAATTCTTGTATCAAGTTCGAGGAACTTGGGTAAGTTCTTATTGTTTATGCGTAGACTTGGGGTGAAGTCTATCCAGGGGTAAAAGGTTTGAGTAAACCTATTGTAAAGAGTTGTGGGAACTCTTAAGGGACTTAGAGTTAAGTCTAGAGAGCTAAAGTTCCTAGTGGAACTTGTGAGAGAGTTGGAGTTCTGAGTGGAACTTGCGCATGTAATAGGTTGTAACAGTGGAAGTTCCCTATTATAGTGAAGAGTTTAAATCCTGAGGAGGTCGTGGTTTTTCTTCTTGTATTGAGATAAGAAGTTTCCACGTAAAAATCTCTCTTGTACTTTGAGTTCCTTATTGTTTATGTTTTAAATTCCGCATTATTTGGCAATAAGTTCCACACTACAATTCACCCCCCCTCTTGTAGTTCCTTCCGAGTTAACAAAGGGGAACTCCAAGAGAACTAAAAGGCAGAGAACCAATAGGCATCTGAATACTCTCAGCCAACTGAATAGCATCACCTTGACAAACACCTCCAAAATAAATACAACTTTTCTCTATACTTGCATGTAGGCCTGAAGCCTTAGAGAAAGAATTGAAAGCAGCCATAATCTTGGTGATGGAGCTAGCATCTGCTCTAGCAAACATAAGAAGATCATCCGCAAACATGAGATGTGTGAGCTTGAGTCTCTCACATTTAGGATGGAAATTGAAATCAGGATCATTACACATAGCAACCATACACCTACTCAAATATTCCATGCTTAAAGCAAATAAGAAAGGAGACAGAGGGTCTCCTTGTCTTAATCCTTTCTTAGCATCAAATGGAATAGAAGGCACTCCATTGATCAAGATGGAATAAGAAACTGACCTCACACAAGCCATAATCCACCCAATAAAAATACTAGGAAAGCCTAATTCTTTGAGCATACTTTCAAGAAATAACCACTCTATAGAGTCATAGGCTTTCCTAATGTCAACTTTTATCACACACCTAGGAGAAATATGACTCCTATTATAGCCCCTAATAAGTTCAGTGGCAAGGAAAATATTATCACCAATACTTCTCTCAGGGATGAAACCTGTCTGAGCACAATCCACCACTTCTGTAATCACAGATTGCAACCTTTTTGTCAAAATTTTTGAAATAATTTTGTAGAGAGTAGAGCAACAAGCAATGGGCCTGTAGTCTTTAGCATAATGGGCAACATCAATCTTGGGAATCATCGTGACAGCTGTACAATTAACTGGTTTATGCATGAAAGCATTATCAAAAAACTCCATTACACCATAATACACATCTTGCTTGATTACCTGCCAGCTTGTTTTAAAGAAGACTGAGTTGAACCCATCCAAACCAGGCGCCTTTGAATCATCAATAGCAGCCAAATCTTGGTCAATTTCCTCAGTTGTTACTTGTTGAATTAACATAGCACAAGCAGCTTGTACTCAGTTTTGAACCAGCTCTCACAATATTCAAGTCAATACCCTCAAGTCGACTTGAATTTGTTCCCAACAAACTCATATAGAAATTGCAAATCTCCTTCTGAATTTCTGAGGGATCTGTCAACTGCTCCCCAATATCATTGTGAATAGCCACAATTTTGTTTCTTGCTTTCCTCACTTTAATTGCAGTGAAGAAAAACTTAGAATTAAAATCCCCCAAAGACAACCAGTTTATTCTTGATTTCTGCTGCAGTATGCTTTCATTAATACTGGACCACTTTCTCAATTGAGCTATTAAGCACTTCTCTTCCTCTTGCAATGAACTAGAATGTAGCACATCAGGTAAAGCTTGTAAAGCAGCTAACTTTCTTCTAAGCTCCTCCACCAGACAGTGTGCTTTAGAGAAATTATTAGCATGAAAACCTTTCAAAGCCTTTTTAACAGCTTGAAGTTTCATCCACACATTTATTATTTTAAATGTGCTATGGGTAAAGCCCCAAGCCTCCTTCACAATTTCAATATAACCATGCTGATCTGCTAGAAAATTTAAGAACTTGAAAGGCCTTCCTCCTACATCATGATTCTCAACAACAGAAAAAATCAAAGGGGAGTGGTCAGAGATTCCAACAACATGATAATTAACAATCACTTCAGAGTATTGTTGACTCCAAGCAACATTGACAAAGGCTTTGTCAATCCTACTAGAAATTCTATCAACACCTACACTATTATTATTCCAAGAGTAGAATAATCATGTAGAGGGAGCCTCCATCAACTGAGCATTCAACACAAAATTCCTAAGATCAACAGTCTCAGCTTCACTAACATCATTACCATTCAATCTATCTTGGGCATTATAAACTGCATTATAATCACCAATCAAGATACAAGGCCCCTGATAAAGAGAGACAAGATTTAAAAGATCCACCCAAAGAGATCTTCTATCAGTAATAGTATGAAGACCATACACAACAGCCAAATGGAAAAGTGAAGCACCATAGCTATTCTGCACCTCCATAGCTATGACTTGCTCAGAAACAAAAAGAACCACAATCTTAACATCATTACTTATCCAACCTACCCAAATTCTTCCCCTAGGAGAGAAATTATAATTATTAATCCAACTCCACCTATTCCCAAATTTTTTATGAATTTTCACACAGTTTTGACTCCTAACTCTAGTTTCAAAAAGAGCACATAATGAAACTTTTTGAGTATGAAGAAAGTTTTTAACTTCCTTCACTTTGATGGGGTCATTCAGGCCCCTCACATTCCAGGTTGTAACCTTCATTATGACAGATAGGGGTTAGGTCCCTTAGCACCCCCACGTAAGCTCCCAGGTAAGCCTGATCCAAAGTGAAGCTGCACACCACTCTGATTATACACTTGTTTACCTTTATCCTTCGATTTTCTTGTCACCAATCTCCAAGCTCCTTCCTCTTGAACTGCAGCAGGAGTGGTAACAGGAGTAATAATGGGGGTAACAATAGGCTCCTCCTCTGTAGTCTCATTCACATCAAATGTCTTGTCCTGCACTGGCTCCTCCACTAGAGGATCTGCATCTACTAATATGGTGGGAGGATTCTCAATGGTTGTCTTCTCAACAGGCACAACCTTCTTAGGAATCCACCTTTGGATAACTTAACTAGGAACAACAGTCTTACCTCCACAGTTATGACCCACCACTTGACATTTTTTACAAAATAAAGGTAACTAATCATACATCAGCTTTTGCTTGAAGACAGTACCATTAGGATCTTCCACAACCACCTCTTTAGGTATTTCATGAGTAACATCCATCTCAATCAACAAACGAGCATAAGAAACTCTTAATCCTTGGCTTGTACATTCATCAGCATAGAGAGGGACACCTAACACACTGCCTATCCTACTCAAAGAGTCTTCTCCCCAGCAATTCAATGGAAGATTTGGCAGCTTGACCCAAATAGGAATGACCTTTAAAACTTCCTCATGGAAATTAAAATTGGCACTCCATTGCTTAACTATCATGGCCTTACCAAAGAACAAGTGAGGGCCTGAAAACAATATATTGTCTCTTTCTTCCCTAGACTTTAGTCTAACAATAAAGAAACCTTCATCATGTTTAAACACTTGAGGTTCTTCCTGAATTTGCCATTGAGACTTAACATATTGAGTTATAGAATTCAGAGTAGGATTTTGGCCAACCACATACACCACAACTGCATTCAACCAACACTCACTCATTCTTTCCACTTCTATTTTGTCTAATTTTGCAGTCGGAATTCCATCTATGAAAACAGGGGGAATGAACTTAAGACCCATACCTTTGTCTGAAATTCGGCTTTGAGCAGTAAACGTCTTCCATTTTTGCTTCACCATTTCATTAAGATTGTGTTGACCACCCTCAGATCTCTTTGTAATCTCCAGATTCCTAGCAACCTCATCGGAACTGTTCGCTGCAATTGGAACTTCAGGAATTGCTGTTTCATTAGTTTTCTCTCCAACGACCTCTAAATCTTGAGAATTTTGTATCTGAGAAGATTCACAAGGTTCACCCTGTACCAATGAACTAGCCACCGGCGTGGTTGCCTTCTTTTTCCGGCCCATATTCAAGGATGGCACACGTTAGAATTACACCATAACATACGCCAGCAGAGGTTTTAGGGTTTTAGCTGAATTTTTCCAAAAAGGGGTAATTTTCATAACAACTACTTTTGCCAAACACTTCATAGGCTCGTAGCTAGTAAGAAACGATAACACTTTTTTAAAAAATTCTGTTTTTTTTCGATTGCTTTTTCTATTGGTTTTTTTTTCCTTTCAAGTTTATCCATTGATTTATAATCTAATATATTCTACATTAATAATACTCCTACACTCTCAAACAGTATCAATCAAATTAGAACAACCAACCAAACATCATTATTCAGCCAAGCAATGTGCAAGAGTTGTTTTAGGAAGATATCTCAGCACATTCCGGATCCTAGTAGATACTAAGCTACTATTTAATTTGGACCATTACAATTATATGATATCCCTTTTCTGATAATATCTGATATAATTCCTTTATCCAAAAAAAAAAATTTAACGAAATAGTTGTGCTTGTTCTTAAAATAAAAACTAAAATAAGAAATATAAAAATTAGAGAAAGTAATTTCTAATTTTCCACTATAAGTTATTTCAAGTCATCATACCATTTATTAATTATTAAGATGAAAAATGGAAAAATAACATTGAAACAATTTGGAGTTAAAAAAAATGATTTGAGTCAACGACACTTGTACAATGTGGAGTTTCTTGTATTATAGGCAGCCCCTTGTTCAATGGACTCACGAGAAAGGAGATTCCCTTAAAACTACGATTTGTAGTCTGATTTTCTGCCTTGGGTTAGGCATTTGGATGAACACCTAACCCTCCTTAGGAATTGCTACGAAAGCGATGGGGTGACATCCCCCAATATTCAGAACACGTACGATCATATTTATCAAAGTATGAGTTATAATTGTTTAGTGCTATTACACATTATATTTTTGATATCCTCACTCCCGATTAGACCCAAGGCCCGACTTATATAACCTTAACTCTACTACTCTAGAGCTAGCAATCTCTCACACAGCATGGTATAACAATGCGACTAAAACTTATACAACATGAATGCGAAATCATTGAGAGAAATACAAAACTAATATCATACAAGCACAAGATCAACCCAAACCGTACCTGCTCATTTAATCAATTTGTCATATTATGCGGTTATATATAGTACACACTACATAATTACTGATATATTTCAAGAGTAGTACTATGAAATCGACATGAAATCATATATGGATATAAGGATTCAAATTAATGGCATGCCTCTAGAATATTGGAGAAGACACCATTAGAATCTCCCTTGATTGTCTTCAGCCATCATATTAACGTGCAACATTATTTTTCCAAGATTTTGATGGTCCACGTACTTATTTGCACTAGTATTTTTGTGAAAGCTCTCTCTTATACTAGCGTCATTATATTTTTTGTTAGGAAATTTCAACTTACAAAAAGTCTAACAAGATATTCCATCCCTATAAATACAGAAATACATATCTTATTTTTCTTCCACATTTCTCTCTTTCTCCTTTCCCTGTAACATTGTGAGTTGTGACGAATTTTATCCTCCATACAAAAAACAATAAGATCAACCATTAAAATTAAAATGCCAATTGAATTAGCATCTGACAAGACACTTCAACCTGAAGCCATTAATATGGATATAGGAAGTACCAGTCTTTCCACAAAAAGGTACTTTCGTTATTTTCATTTCCTTGTTGTTCATACATTTCTTTGATAATTAACAATCAATTTTCACTTATAAAAATAATAGTGTATATATGTGCTGTATTGCATACTTACTTTTGTACTTCTTGGGCTCAGGGTTTCTTACTGTTGAATTTTGTAGTTGACATTCACTCATTCAGCATGCCAACGTTTCACTTAAAAATAAAACTGGGAAATGGATTTAAATGGATAATTTGCTTTATCCCTTCCCAAATCCATGGTCTTTTTGAATATAATTGAATTTAAATAGTAAATTTTTTGATATCTTCATCATAAATAATTGGATTAGGAATGTGTTATTACTCTTGAAAGTTTATGACATACTATCTCCATTCCTAAATAATAGTTGCACTTTTACATTTTTCATGCATGCTGATGCAAAACTTTTAAGCGCTAATATCTCTAATTTTGTATTTGTAAAAAATACAAAAAGTTGATATTCTAAAAGTACATATCGAGACGAATCATACAAGACCCCACATGATTATATTTTTCTTTACCCATACATCATAAATGATAGTCAAATTGAAATTTGTGAATAGTGTCAAAAGTCAAAGTGTAACTAAATATATATGCTCATCCGTTCTACGATAATTGTCATATATAAGCAGGTGAACTAATTATTCCCACCAAAGCTTTATCTTTCAACCAATAACAATTTAGTTTAGTCCCTTTAGGAACGAATTATAGAAGAAAAAAATGACAAGTATTGTAGGGAAAAGGGATTAGTAAACTTGTAAAGTGATTAGATATTACGGAATGGAGGAATATATATAAACTTATTTTTCTGATGCAAAGCCAGGAGATTAGCATAAAAAAGAAAAGGACCAGTAGGTCAAGTTACAGAGTTAAGAGGTTTATACTTCATAATTACATACAATACGTTTTTCGGAGGATTTTGTACTAATAACACTGTATTTGGTAGGGAGGAATTTGGTCGAGAAGAAAGGAATGGAAAGAAAAAGAGACTTTTCAATGTTCGGTAATTTTTTTTAAAAAGGAATTTAATTGGAAAGTAAAGTAAGTGAGAGAAAAGAAAACCTAATAAATCTCCCCTTTCCTTTCCTCCCAAAGCCAAAATTGGAGGAACTTGAAAGGAAAGAGATAATTAATCAAATTTCTTTAGTATTAACCAAATATTAGAAAATTTATTTAGTTCCTTAGCTTCTTTTCCCTTTCTTTCCCATCTCTTCCCTTTCCTTCCTTTCCTTTACTAAAAGAATATCAAACACAATGTTAAGATATAACTTTGGGAATATATTTTATGAAAATTCGATGGTGGTCATTAATCAATCTAGTTGTTCAGAATGATTTTAAGTTTTATGATATGAGACCAGAATCATTTTAAACTATAAAATTTTCATGGTAATATATAGCTATGAGCCCATGACCACCATAAAATTGTACTCCCTCCGTCCCATAATATAAGTCATGTTTCCTTATAAGGTGTCCCTAAATATAAGTCGTATTTCTATTTTCAATCAATAATTATGCCCACAATACCCTCATGAAAATAATTTAATCCCCAAAATATCCTCATAATTTCAGCTTCCAATTCACCATTATTAATGACAAAATGGAATCTTTTACCCCATTGAACTTATCTACACATTAAATCGTGCAACACTAAATGTTCAGTTTTTATTTTTTGTTAAAAAGAAAAATACAATGTAAGTGTTTCCCAATAAAAATGAATCTATTTATCCAAATAAAATAAGATTCCACTTACCTTAATTCCCGTGTAAAAACGAAAAATATATTTATTGAAGGAGGGAGTAGTATATATTATAGCTATATACATGGCTTATTTTCTTTCTAATTTGTCACTTGAGCACTCCAATTCTTAAAAAACTCTCCATCTTTTTTCTACAAAAATTTCTTTCTCACTACTCTTGGTACAGGCTTAGAAAAGTCCTTTCTGAGACAAAGACATCATTTAATTTGGTCATTAAAGTCCCCATTCTATGTATCAGTATCCCTTAATCAAAGTCTTTAAACTTGACCATGCAAAGAAGGCTAAATACGCATTACTTTCATGTTTTGAACTAAATAATAAGCAGAGTCCTTTTGAACTCTAACACTCCCTTGGACGTAGATTGCAAAGCTGATAACTAATGCTTGCTGACTCGATTAATTGCCTGCATTTAACATGTTTTGATAATGCTATATTTGTCAAAAACACACTCATGCTTTTCTCTACTAAAATGTAAACCACTTTCATTTTTTTGAGGGGAAATGCAAACCACTTGATAACTTGTGCAACACTTGCTCTTACACGCCAAAAAAAGATAAAAGAAAAAAAAATACAACGGCATTTATGTAAATATGGTGGTTTTACGCTTTTTACATGACTAGTGATGCTAGAAAAAGAATGTCGGTTGTCCAATTTTGGGTTGGTGATAAATTGACATGACTTTGCAATTGGCTAAAAGTCAAAGGAAAATATCACAAGGTTTATGGATCAAGCACATGTAAAGCAATATATTTTCTTTGTATAATAAACATGTATGTTGTAATCCATGGTTTATGTTGGTGCATGACAATTCACTATTATTCGCATAACAATAAACAGATTAAAGGTATAAAATTTGATGGACTATATGAGAGTACGACTTGTAAGCTAGCCCTCCACATTAGCATGTTTATTTTTACTTTATGATTGATAATACCACCTTCATAACAAACCTATTATTTCATGTGTTTTCTCGATGGAACTCACATCCCGTTTGGTTAATGGTCATAAATGGTAGTAATGATAATGTGATTAATTGTAAAATTGTAAAGAAGTTCTTATGTCAATAAACTATGGTAATAAACTTCATCATAAAACATGGGTTTTTTCTTTATAAATTCCCATTACCATCCAATACCACATTTCCAAGTGATAATGGATATCAATGAGATTTTAGGAAGAAAATGGATATTTTGAGATGAAGTAGCTAGCATTACCATGGATAATGACATGAGATTTTCTTTATAAATTTACAGTATAATGCATTAACATTAACACCATATATAACCCCTAACCAAACGGACGGTCAGTGACATGATGTCATCCTTAACAATACAACAAGTTTTTGAATTATGTAACGAATCACCCTTCAATAAGTAGAAAATATAACAAACTAGTCATCCCAGTACCAGTTGATTACATGAAATTAAATGGTGTAATGAGACTTGTCTCATGTAAGTTTTGGCATTCATGATTTTCTCTATATGTACATAATTCATATAATTCGTAGGCTGCAAGGCAAAGTTGCGATTGTTACAGGAGGAGCAAGAGGGATAGGAGAAACAATTGTGAGACTCTTTGCAAGCCATGGTGCCAAGGTAGTTATAGCCGATATCTTGGACAACCTAGGCATGTCCATAGCCAACTCTTTGTCCCCCACAGTTAGCTACATCCATTGTGATGTTAGTCACGAAGAAGATGTGGAAAAATTGGTCACAAATACAATCGCACTCCATGGAAAGCTTGATATTTTTTTCAATAATGCTGCCATCCTTGGCCAACAAAAGCGAAAGAGCATCATGGATTTCAACGGAGATGAATTCGATACGATTATGAGGGTAAATGTAAAAGGTATGGCCCTAGGGACCAAGTACGCTGCTAAGGCCATGGTACCTAGGGGGACCGGTTGCATAATCTCCACCTCTAGTGTAGCCGGGGTCTTAGGTGGGTGCGCGCCCCATGCCTACACGGCCTCAAAGCACGCGATTGTGGGGGCTTACGAAGAATGTAGCATCAGAGCTTGGAAAGTATGGGATTAGGGTTAATTGTATCTCACCATTTGGTGTAGCAACATCTATGCTAATTAATGCATGGTGCAATGAGGGTGAGGAAGAAGAGTATAGCAATGTGTTAAGGGAACACCAAGTGGAGAAAGTGGAAGAGCTTGTGAAAAATTTGGCAAATTTGAAGGGTGCAACACTAAAGGCTCAAGATGTGGCCGAGGCTGCTCTTTATCTTGCAAGTGATGAGTCCAAGTATATTAGTGGACATAACCTTGTCATAGATGGAGGTTTTACTACTTCAAGAAATTGTGTTGGCTTGTAATAATTTTACTCTACAATTTTTTAAGAATTGTGGGGAGAGCTTTGTGGTACAATCAGCTTATATTTTTCACTTAAGGGATAATATTTCTTGTTTAGGAGGAGTTATCATCAAGTTACTAAATTAGTCATACATTTATTTTATCTAAATTGGCTCTTACCTAAGCTTTGTTAAAAGCATTAATCTAGAAAAATCTAGAAACATATGTATATATAGAAAAATCTAGACTAAATGTATCTACAAGAACCTAGAAAATCTATAAAAAGAAATGAGTAGAGATATCTAGAACTAAGGCATAGAAAGTCGGTGGAGCAAAACAACCGACATCCTTATACTATATATATGCATTTGTATGGGAGTGTAAGCAATTTATTACCAAATAAAACAAACACTTTCCAAAAAGCTAAGTCAACCATTTCTCTCATCCCATTTTCATACACAAACATACACCATAAAGTTCATCTAATCAAAATTACTTCCCATAAACATTAAACCCATTACACTTCCGCTAAACATTTCCAACAATTGGTATCAAGAGCAACTATAATCCAAAGCCTTCAACAATTAAACACATTCATCCCTCAACTTCAAACCCCACATATTCAACTTTTTTAAAAAACAAAATCAATCCACATAAATTAAAATGACTTCTTCAAACACATTTAACTACCCTCAGGTAAATTGGGTACCCACATTTAAAGGTGAAAAATATCAACAATGGTCTATCCAAATGAAATCCATATTTATCTCACAAGATTTGTGAGAGTTAGTACAAAATGGTTATGAACAACCAAATGATTTAATCCAAGAAGCTACTTGGGATGAAACACGACGAAAGCAATATAAACAAAATCGGATAAGGGATAATTATGCCCTATCCTTAATATATCGGGGAGTAGATGAAACAATCCTCCCTACTATTATGGCTGCTACAACGGCCAAGGAGGCTTGGAGTATCCTCGGAGACAAAATATAGGGGCTCCGAAAAGGTAATACTCTTCAAACTCCAATCTTTATGGAGAGACTTTGATAATTTATTAATGGCGGAAAATGAAACAATTCAAGAGTTTTTTAGTCGAGTAACAAATATTATAAATCAAATCCGAACTAGTGGAGATAAAATAGAAGATGTCCAAGTTGTTCGGAAAATATTAAGGAGTCTCCCCAAAAATTATGATCATATAGTGGCTGCTATAGAGGAGTCTAATAAAGATTTATCTAAATTAAGTTTAACTGAATTAATGGGCTCCCTTCTAGCACATGAAGATAGAATGCGTAGATTTGCGGAATGACCACTAGAACAAGCTTTTCAAGCAAAATTAAAATTCTCTAATAATGGAGAAAATAAAAGTAAAAATGGCTACGGTAAAGGAGGTACTTCATATAACCGTAGCAGGGGAAGAGGAAGTTATAAAAATCAAGGAACTCGAGAAAATAACCAATCTGGTTCCTATTGCAATTTATGTAAGAAAAATGGCCATAATACACAAGATTGCCGGTATAAGTGTAAAAGATGCAAGAAACACACTCATTTTGAAAAAGATTGTTGGTTCCGGCAAAAGGATGAGGCAGCCAATTTTACGGAAAACAAGGAGCCCAGAGATCAATTATTTTATACATGTTTAAATGCTCACCAAGAGTCAAATGATATATGGTATATTGATAGTGGTTGTTCAAACCACATGACTGGCAATAAAAATTCATTTGTCAGTCTGGATGAAAACATAAAAACACAAATTACTCTTGGTGATGGAAGCAACCAAGAGGTTGTTCAGGGGACAATAGCCGTTAGAACAAAAAACGGCTCGTCTAAATTTATTTCTGATGTTTTCTATGTCCCCGGGCTTGCACAAAATTTGTTAAGTGTAGGCCAACTAATCCAAAGAGGCTACATGGTGAAATTTGATGCTAATAAATGCCTCATATTTGATAAGAAAAAAGGGCAATTAATTACTACCACTCAAATGGCTCCTAATAATATCTCTAATTTTGTATTTGAAGAAAATACAAAAAGTTGATATTCTAAAAGTACATATCAAGGCGAATCATACAAGACCCCACATAATTATATTTTTCCTTACCCATACATCATAAATGACAGTCAAATTGAAATTTGTGAATAGTATCACAAGTCAAAGTGTAACTAAATATATATGCTCATCTGTTCTACGATAATTGTCATATATAAGCAGATGAACTAATTATTCCCACCAATGCTTTATCTTTCAACCAATAACAATTTAGTTTAGGGCCTGTTCTCTTCGGCATAAAACAACTAAACTGAACTGAACTGAACTGAACTAAACTGAACTAAATTGAACTGAACTGAACTGAACTGATTTAAATTATAACTAATAGTAATGATTACCATTTAGGAACTGAATTGAACTGAACTGAACTGAAAATAAGCTAGGGAGAACAAGTCCCTTTAGGAACGAATTATAGAAGAAAAAAATGACAAGTATTGTAGGGAAAAGGGATTAGTAAACTAGTAAAGTGCTTAGATATTACGGAATGGAGGAATATATATACACAAATTATTAGAATATGCGGTCTAATTATAACATAAAATTAGACAAACTCAAGCCTGCATTCTCCTAACAAGCCCATCCGTCTCACCCTAACCCAACATTATCCCTAGACATCTCACACCAACTTAGTCGTTCCTTCTCTTCTGCTTCCTTTGTTTTCCTTTGAATCTCGAACTACAACGAATAGTTTTATAAATTAACTCGGCAGTTTTACCGAATGGATTAAACTAGTCACTAAATGGATTAGAATGTGATAACTAAATGAATTAAACTGGTCATTAAATAGATTAAACTGGTCACTATATAGATTTTACTAGTCACCATATTAAGAAAGATGGTCTTTTCACTTTTTAATATTGGGCTTGGGCCGTTGCCTAATTTTAAATTAAAAGTAGGCGGTCTCTTGCAAGACCAACTGATATATATAAACTTATTTTTTCTGATGCAAAGCCGGGAGATTAGCATAAAAAAGAAAAGGACCAGTAGGTCAAGTTACAAAGTTAAGAGGTTTATCCTTCATAATTACATACAATAAGTTTTTCGGAGGATTTTGTACTAATAATACTGTATTTGGTAAGGAGGAATTTGGTCGAGAAGAAAGGAAATGGAAAGAAAAAGAGACTTTTCAATGTTCGGTAATTTTTTTAAAAAAGGAATTCAATTGGAAAGTAAAGAAAGTGAGAGGAAAGAAAACCTAATAAATCTCCCATTTCCTTTCCTCCCAAAGCCAAAATTGGAGGAACTTGAAAGGAAAGGGATAATTAATCAAATTTCTTTAGTATTAACCAAATATTAGAAAATTTATTTAGTTCCTTAGCTTCTTTTCCCTATCTTTCCCATCTCTTCCCGTTCCTTCCTTTCCTTTAGTTAAAGAATATCAAACACAGTGTTAAAGATATCACTTTGGGAATATATTTTATGAAAATTCGATGGTGGTCATTAATAAATCTAGTTGTTCAGAATGATTTTAAATTTATGATATGAGACCAGAATCATTTTAAACTATAACATTTTCATGGTAATATATAGCTATGAGCCTATGACCACCATAGAAATGTAGTATATTATAGCTATATACATGGCTTATTTTCTTTCTAATTTGTCACTTGAGCACTCCAATTCTTAAAAAACTCTCCATCTTTTTCTACAAAAATTTCTTTCTCACTACTCTTGGTACGGGCTTAGAAAGAATGAGTTTATCCGGGTCCACGACCTAGAAAGAAGATGATAACTTTAAGGTCAGTGTGTTGGCAAAGTTGAAAAAAAATCTCGGGACTCAAACTTGTCTTCACCACAAGGTGAAATTCATTTTGCTAAAAAGAAAAAGAAATCATACAATTATCTACATTGACCAATTTTTCATATAAGACTCTCCTGTTGATCATATTTGTACAACAAAACAGATATAAATTATACACTTACCATGGTCAGCATTCTCATCCCCAGCATTTTGAGCCTCATGGGCTGGGCTAGGAGCCGGGAGGTGCTCCTCCGTGGGTCGTGGGCCACTTAAACAACGATTTACGGGTTGTACACTTGTGTTTATGGCCTTTGTGAATTTGCGATTCATTATGCCTTTTGAAATCATTTTCGCTTCAAAATATCTATTGCAAAGTGCGCATAGCTGATCCACGCAAACTTTCCGGAGGAAAACCCGATCTTGGGAGGGACGTTAAGCTTCCAAATCCAATAGAACCCAACCTTAGCTAAGCCCGAATTAGATAGACTCGATTTAATTGAATAAACACCATCCGGGTTTGATCCCCAAACTAACTTATCAGGCTTCAAATTTGATGGAATAAAAATACTTTGAATATCTAATAAAATTGAAGGAGGGAGAAAACTATTTAGAAAATCACAATTCCAACAATTATTAGGGGGCTAAGCAATCGCTAACTCTTAAGGAATCAAAAGGGAGAGGGCCGAAAATGATAGAATCTAAAGGCACCCAGTAAACCCAATTATCTTGCCAAAAAGCAATATTACTGCCATCACCAAATTGCCATCTAAGGCCTTTCTTGAAAATAGGACGAAGCTTGAGGAGATTACGCCATTGTCAAGATGTGTTAGAACCTGCTACATACGACCAGAGAGACTCACTTTTTAAGTACTTTTTCCTAATAAGATCCACCCAGATATAATTTGGACTAGGGAGAATCTTCCAAAGGAGTTTCATTTGAAAAGCCATATTAGTAATCTTAGCCCTTCGGAGACCCATACCACCAAAACACTTTGGTTGGCAAATAGAATCCCAACCAATAAGGTTTGGCGCTCCACTAGAAGGATCTTTATTCCAGAAAAAATTTCTATTGATTTTATCCAAATCTTGAAGATTAGCATAGGGAAGAGAAAAACTTTGCATTTGGAAACTAGCCTTTGTAGCCAAATTTGATTGGATTAACACCAAACGCCCAGCTTGAGAAAGGAAGCTGGCTTTCCATTTGTTTAATTGTTTAGAAGACTTATCTACTACTTCTCCAAAAGTGTTCTTAGAAACTCTAGAATCAATGATGGGACACCCCAAATACTTACCCAAAGAAAGTTCATTATTCATATTTAAAATACCTCTTGAAAATTTCACAAGTGGCACTAGAAACATTCGTAGTACACTGGAAGGCAGATTTATGAAAATTAACCAACTGACCTGACATCTTACAATATTTATCTAAAATATTTTTAATCAGCTGACAACTATCAGGAGTAGCCTTCGCAAATAACATTGTATCATCTGCAAAAGTTAGGAAAGGAACCTTAATGCCAGATCTTCCCAATTTAACACCTAAACATTTTGAATTATAGAAACTATGACAATGCATTTGACGAGCCAGCACTTCAACACAAAGAATAAAAGGTAGGGAGATAGAGGGTCACCCTAACGGATCCCTCTAGTGGGGAAGAAACGCTCCCCCGGGATTCCATTAACCAGGACAGAAAAGGAGACTGAAGTAATACAAGCTTTGATCCATCTAACCATTTTTTCATCAAATTCAAGATTCTCCAGAGTAGCAATGATATAATCCCACTCTAATACATCATAAGCTTTCTCCATATCTAACTTGATAGCAATCCAATCCCTCTCTCGTCACTTTTGTTTTTGAAGGAGTGCGAAACTTCATGAGCTATCGAAATGTTGTCCCGAATCAATCTATAGGGATAAAAGCACCATGTAAGGGATGAATAATTTTACCAAGAAATGACTGTATACGAGCCGTAAGAATCTTTGAAATAATTTTATAGATAGTATAGCATAGACTAATTGGTCGAAAGTGATTGACGTTTACGGATTATCAATCTTGGGAATAAGAGTAATAAACGTATGATTAATCTCACTTAACATCTTTCCGTAATGAAAATAAGAGATAGGGGAGAAAATTCAAGCTTCTCCCGAGTAGCAATTGCCCTCTAACTGTTAGAGGTTTATCACTCCTCGTTTAAGTTAACAAGTGGAAGAAAGATATAGATAGGAGATAGTGGTGGTGTAGTGGTGAGGGAAAATAAGAGATAGGGGAGAAAATAAAAAATTATACAAGTTTGCTTAATAATGACATAAAAATAAGTAAAAATGACACAAAATTGAAAAATAAGGACATGGAGTTGACAAATACTATTCGATAGGTTTAAATGACACAATTTTGCACAACAATGACATAAATCGAGAAAAATGACACAAAATTGAGCAATAATAATATGGTACATGAGAAGTTGATAAAATAATATTCAAATAGGTTAAAATGATACAAGTTAGCTCAATAATGACATAAAAATGAGTAATAACGACACATAAATGAGTAATAATGATATGGTGCATAAGGAGTTGAAAAATAAAATTCAAATAGGTTTAAATGACACAAGTTTACTCAGTAATGACATAAAAATAAGTAATAATGACATATAAATGAGTAATGATGATATGGTACATAAGGTGTTGAAAAATAATATTCAAACAGGTTTAAATGATACAAATATGATCAATAATGACATAAAAATGAGTAATAATAACACGTAAATGATTAATAATGATATTTGTTGAAAAATAATATTCAAATAGATTTAAATAATACAAGTTTGCTCAATAATAACTTAAAAATGATTAACAATGACACATAAATGAGTAATAATGATATGGTACATAAGGAGTTGACAAATAATATTGAAATAGAATTAAAATGATACAAGGTTGCTCCATAATGACATAAAAATGAGTAATAATGATGTGGCACATCAGGAGTTGACAAATAATATTCAAGTAGGTTCAAATGATACAAGTTTGCTCAATAATGACATAAATTTGAGAAATAATGACACATAAATGAGTAATAATGATATGGCACATACGGAGTTGACAAATAATATTTAAATAGGTTTAAATAATACAAGTTTACTCAATAATGACATAAAAATAAGTAATAATCACACAGAAATGAGTGATAATAATATGAAAAATGACAAAACAAACTCAAAAAGATACATTTTTACTAAAAAATGATCTAGAAGTCAACAATAGTGACATAAAAATAAGTAATAATCACTTTCATAAATGAGTAATAATAATATGGAAAATGACATGAAACTGCTCGACAAAATACATGTTTGCTAAAAAATGATATAGAAGTCAACAATAGTGACATGAAAGATTTTATATATGACATGTAACAAATTTTAAAAATGACATACTACAACTCCAAAATGATAAGTAATCCAGGCAATAATAATATGAAATTGTTTTATAATGATATAAAACTCTAATATTAGTTCATACATGTGAGAATGTTGTTATAGATAAAGTTATAGTGTAGCAATAGTAAATACAATCATTATTACTCATTTTTATGTCATTTTTCACCTAATTTGTAGCATCTTCCCTATTTTATTATTATTTTTCAACTCTTTATATACTATAATATTATGACTTATTTCTATGTCATTATTACTCATTTATATGTCATTTTTCAAGCAAACTTGTTTTATTTTCCTCTATTATAATATTTTTGTTGACTCGTTATATATTGTATCATTATTTATTCATTTATATGTCATAATTATTCATTTTTATGCCATTTTTCATCAATCTTGTATTATTTTCCCTAATATTATTATTATTTGTACACTTTTATATAATATATTATTATTAGTATATTCTATATCATTTGAAATTTGATTCGAGTCATTTAAAAATGCTCAATCTCTCAATCTACTTAAGTACACATCTAAGGCCCCTATTTTCTCCCTCTCCTTCATCAACAATCACAACACCATCATTAGAGTCAATACATCAAAAACCTTCTTCGATACATCAAGAATCATGACGCACCACCATCAACAATCACGACGCACCACCATCGGCACGATCACACTACCATACCACCAGACCACCGTTCACAATGCACCACCAGAAGCACCGCCGCACCACCATACCACAACACCATACCACTGCTCGGATTATATAAAAGAGAAGCGATTAGAGTCAAGATCTTCTTCTTTAAAATCATCGCCCTTCGTTTTCTTATTCGAATGAATCGGAGGCACAAGAGTCAGTCGTCTCCAGGTGACGACAAAGACAAAGACGACAATGACGACGGAGAACATATAGCATGAGTTTGAAGAGGAGAAATCCGGGATTCGAACAAAGACCTTTCAAGTTCTTCCTCTCTCTCTCTCCTCAATTCGACATTGACGTGAGCTTCATCGCCTAACAATCATGTGGACGTCATCATCGCCGACGACGGTGGAGATCATGTTAATCTTCGAAATATGGAATTACATTGATCCTGGAAATCAGAAATTGGTTTGGAAAATTGAAATTCTAGAAAAATTGAAGTTAAATTTTTAAAAAAATTGAAATTTAATCCTTGAAATCTTTAACATTAATTTAATTTCTCATTGAAGAGAGAAAGTGAAGGTTTGAGGGAGAGAGATTTGGAGGTTTCGTGCGGATGTGCGGTAAATTGCGATGAAGAATCGAGAAAGGAGAAAGAGAACGACAGTTTTTTTTTTGGCAATGATAAAGATAATATAAAAGAAAGAGAGAATCAAGATTACAACCTAATGCTACCACTGTCACTTTTCCTTGCGTTAGTCACAAGGATATGTGCTCCAACTACCTTTTTTCGTTAACCTTAACTAATTTAATGGAGCTATACTTATTTGTTAAAGACAAAATATCTCTAATGATGAAGAAAGAGGGAAACAAAGCAGCTTTTTATATCTCTAATACCCCTAAGCAATTGACTAGAAACCGTCCAAATTTCCTGGCATTTGAAGTTTCGATTTTCTATTGCTTGCAAGCCGAACAATAGAGCATACGTTTCAACTTAAGACTCGAGCTAGCGTTTAACTTGCTACTACCTTCTTCTTGGACTAACCCATTGACAACTAAATTCCAACCAAAAGCTGCTTCTTGACGCACATCCGCATCTTTGATGCTCTTCTTCCATGCTCCATCAATCATTAGGACCACATTTTCTGTATTACTTGACCAATTTTTTCGTCCAAGAGACATTCCAAATTAGGCTCCAAACTTCTTATATCCCCGCATATCATCATATTTTTGCGACTTATTACGGTTTTCTTGAGCAACTTCCATCTCCTGCGCCCATTCATTGATGTTCAATATTGCCGCAACAGGACTAGGATTGGTTCCTTTGTCGAAAAGCCGCTCTATTGCGCATAATCCATATACTCCAAAGGATTGCTATAAAGTCAAAAACCCTCGACTCATGAGATGGGTCTTTATCCATTAAATACCATAACCAATTCCTAGACCATCTCTTGACTGAACATTGTAAAGGAACATTTGCATTTATACCAAGATTCGAGCTCTTCCATATTCTCATCGAAATTTCACAATTTTTGAATAAATGAGTATCCGACTCCTCATGATTCCCACACATTGGGCAAGGACTCTCGCTTAGGATTTTTCTTTTCCTAAGGTTTACTCTGGTGGGAAAAGCACCATTAGCTAGCTTCCAATAGAAGATTTTCCATTTTGGCCAGATTTTTTGATTCCAGAATTTCTTCCAGAAGGCAGAAGGAACACCCTTCGGGTAAGACGACTGAGAACTAAACCAATACCCTGATTTAATCTCATAGTTACCATGAGTCAAAGGGAGCCAAATATACCCGTCCTCCTCGTCTTGGGCTAAGATATGGATAGCTTTAATATTTTGAACCTGATTTGGCTCAAACCATTTTATTAGTTTCGTATCATCCCATTTTTTACCTTCCAACATAAGATCCCTTACCCATATTGGTTTTTCCTCTTGATTATTTGTAGATGATAAAAAGCTCGCTTTACTCCCATTTACCCATTTAGTATCAAGAATTCGGGTTTCCAAACCATTTCCAATTCTAACACCAACTCCTTCCTTGAGGCACTCGATACTCTTCATGATGCTTCTCGCTCCCCAAGTGCATCCCATAGGGATTCTACCGTTAAGCCCTTTTTCAAACCAGTTTTTGGAGTACTTGGCATTAAAGATTTGACTCACTAGAAGAGTTTTATCGTTATGCATACGCCAAGCTTGTTTAAAGAGAATGACTTTGTTAAGATCTCCAAGATTCTCGAGCCCTAGTCCTCCATTGTTTTTATGTTCCTCAAGTAGACTTCTTTTCCTCCCGTATATAGGCTTTTTGCTTGAATTTACACTCATCCGGAATTTTAGAAGCATCGACGTAGCTTGATTGAATAACTTTTTTTGGAAGCATAAACAAAG